>BQNB010006812.1:0-68449 GCA_026074375.1 Tanacetum coccineum
ATGTTTGAACTATCTTGTAATCATGCTTTGTATATCTTTAACCTCGTCTTAATTTCAATCAAATGTATTTTTCAAATAATAAGTGTAGGGGGGTTTATCCGGCTTTTGAGCCAAATTCAAACATATTAAATGAATCGTTTAGATTAATTTGCGTCATATGATTGAATTGTTAAATCTCAAGTTTTATGCAGCCATTTGTACAGGAATTAACCTATGGAATCAAGTGCAGGAAATTTTTCATCAAAAACAAAAATTTCGTTTTCACAGACTGTGGAGACGGCGTCACGATTTACACGCGACGCCGTCACCACGACACCTGTGACGGGGTCACAACAACCCTGACGGCGTCATACGCCCAAGTCCAAAAAACTCAAAAATTTTAATTATTTTTGTATACTTCCGTTATAAACCTGTAAAAACCTAATGAGTTTAACAATTCTCTCATTCTATCTATCGAGTCGAACCCTAAATTCATATTGTATATTGGTTTATCGCATATTTTATGCTTGGTGTAGTGGTCTTTGTCTTTGATTAAAAGTTATATTTGATGAGAAGAAACTTAGAAGTTCTTAGGAAGTTTCATTGGATGATTCTTGGAGGATGATTTAACCAGTTTTCACATGTTTCTTCAACATTATTGAGCAAACCACGGGAGTACTAGTTTCTTTTCCTTGTTTTCTTTTCCCTTTATTCGTTTCAACATGTTCTTCTAGAGAACATTATGGACAATGTTCAACTTAAGTTTAAGGGGGAAATAAGCCTTAGAAACTATTCTTTCATTTGCCTTTTGCTTTGTCCTTAAAAAGATGGGTAATATATCGAAACATAGCATAAAAGGGTGATTTTTACCAAAATTTAATTTTTTTTATGACACATACCAATGAAAACCGAGTATTATTAGCGTCTCATGGATAGGAATTTATATGACTAGCACAAAAACCCTCAAAATTCCACCCCCACAATGTGAGGTTCGCCCTTAGATATTATACCTTTAGCTTGTTCGAGTTAAGGAGTGAGCAATCATGTGTGTCTATTCTGTCGTTACGGATGTGTATGCGTAGTTTTGTTGCCTTTTCTGGAATATTGGTATTGGTTATTTTAGGATTATGAGAGTGTACTGGTAGCATATTAAATTCTAGAACTTGTTTTTGTGATGCATCCCGAGACCGCATAGTAAGTATTAGGATTTGCTTGATAAGAGGCATTAGGATTAACCCATGTTTTAAACCTGTAATTGTTATGATGGTCACATCGATCATATAACTATCCCACACCCTTGCCATGCACTCACCTTTAGTGCAGGATACCCTAGTACAACCCTCCGAGCCTATCCTTTTTCATGGTTCTCGTAATTTTCTGGTTAAGCCGGACTATTAATGAAGAGCATTGTCACCCTTAAACCAATCGTTACACCCAAAAAGCCTTAGCCTACCTTATATGTACTCGCTTTTAGTACATTATTGTGTTTTAACCCAAGTTAATTATTGAGTACACGGTTGCTAAGTCCTTATCCTTGTAAATACAGTTTTGGGACGATTGAGATTCATGGTAGTATTTATTTCGCGGAAGAATGGGGAAGAAAAGTTAAGTCAATACCCCCATATGTTTGTCAAATGATATCCATGTTATTTTGATCCACCTCAATACGGGTCATTAGTTAGATTGTAAATATCAAGCATGTAAAAGCTCAAGTGTAGGGGTACGTGTTATAAACCCCCATGTTGTATTATGTTATTAAAAAAAAGAGATCGATGTAGAGTTGTGTATAGTTTGTATATCTTCGTCCGAGTCTTGGCTTAGCAACCAAAACCAACGTGTATTCATGAAAATAATTAGCTAACCCTTCCACTCCAAACTCACCCAAAGCCACCCAAATGTATCTCATTTGTTTTCGTTTCCAATATATGTTATTTTACACCTACACCCCACAACCCTTTAAAAGACCTCTTAGATAGTAATGAATAATACTTGGACCTGGCGATGGAGGTTTGATCCTTTACCAAGCCTATGGTAATTTATATGCTATGACAGGTAGAGTGTGATTTTCCGTTTCCCCTATATGTTATAATTCATTATACACCCAAGTGAAAGAGAGAATCCCAAACACTTATGTGAGGTGCTAGTATATACTTTCCGTGCTTTTAATTACAAGGTCTAGAATGTTGTGTTGTAGAATATGTTAAAGAGTAGGTAAAATGACCCCTCATATTGTTATTGTTTAGATAGAAAATCCCATTTTCTTGAGGACAAGCAAATCCTAATTGTAGGGGTGTTTGATGAGGTGTCATATTATACACTTTTTCATGGTCGTTTAACCCTCAAAATCATGTGTTTATGCCCAAAATAGGTACCTAATCGTTCCTTTTTAGGTATTTCTCATTTGGAAGACATTTCGATGAATTACACGTGACTTGGGCTCATTTGGAGAAGAAACGAAAGAGACTACGAACCAACACCAAGACTCTTGAAGATTTGTACTCACAGAGCCTGGAGACGGCGTCACAAGCTATACACGACGCCGTCACAACTCATCAAGTGACAGCGTCACAACATTCCATGACGGCGTCAGCCCGCACCGACTCAAACACATATCTAGAAGATTTTTTTATGACGGCGTCATGACTAAAACGCGATGCCGTCGCGTCATTTTTCCTATATATACAAACCCAAATTTAGGGTTTTGAGTGTGTAACTTTAGAATAAAAAGAGGGTACGAACCCTAGTTCGTTTAGCAGCTGTAGGAGACGATTTTAGGGCCTAAAAACCCTATTGTACCTCTTCCAATTCATGTTTTAATCAAGTAAGGTTTACTTAATCATTCAATATGTCTATGTGTTGTTTGATTTATTGTTCTTGCTTTATCTTTAACATGCTTGGCTAAACCTCCTATTGTGTTTATTTATGATTGTATGAAACCTAGAATGTAGATCTTAGTGGTGTTGCTTCTTGTGATGGATGTGCACGTTAGGTCTTAGAAAACCAGCTTTTGTCTGCATCGCTGTTGATATGTCTAGGGAAACGTGATTGTGTAGAAAGGATACCATCGGGTAACAGTCTTCATACTACCTTGCCCCCTAATATGGTTGATCCACTCTTAATATATTTCACATGCACTTAGTGTACTCCTAGGGGCTGTGTAATAGTCTTCATACTACCTTGCATGTGCGTTGCTTTAGCGGCATACTAAGTAGACAGAGGGTTAATGTAATTCGTTCATGCTTTAGGAAATAGTTACATAGATCATCACAAGTGTGACAAGGCAACAACACTAGGAGAAGCAATATAGGAAGTAATACATGATTAAATAAATATAGTCTTTTATCTTATTGTTATCACCATTAGCGTAGAATATATTTAGTTAATAGCTAAAACCAACCAACCTCTCTTAATTATATGATTTACTTGCTTTCTATAAAATATAAAAATACAAAAAGAATTTTCCCACGACCCTTAGAATTCTGTTAGACCGTGATCTAGCCTTCCCAACCTATTCCTCAAGTGAATGATAAACAACCCCGAGTCTTGCCTATACTACACTACAACGATTAGGTGCACTGCCTAAGGAGTTGTAAAACTTCTCGTGTAGAAGTCCTACGATGACCACGTCACGGTTCATGATAGTTTGGGCATTAGTGGTCTATTCGCTACTTAGGCAACACTTAATCAGGAAAAGAAAACATAAAGTAACTGTGTCCATAGTTTAAAAACAAGCAATGTTTCTCACCCTAAAATAGTAAAGTAAAAGTAGTAAAACGTGGGGCTATGAACTCACCTTAGCAAGATGAGTAATGATAAATCACGCAAGAAAAGATGATATAGAAATCTAGCCGCGACCTAGAATAATAACGCGTCTTAGAACACGGAAAGTATGCCAAGAATTGCACAATATGTTCATCACCAAAAGACATCCATGTGTGTTTGCTTTAGTTTGATTATCAAATCATGATGAAATAAAATCATATAGTTTTTCGTTAAGTTTCGGTGTTTAACCAAAATTACTATTTTTAGTAAGTTTCTATTTTAGAAAAGTTTTTAGTTTCAAGACGTTAATACCGTCCCCTAAATCTATTATGTTTCCATATTTTCAAAACGCACTATCTTGCCTTAATCGCTTAACTTCTATGTCCGTTTCGCTAAATTTTTACCAAACTTACTATTTTTAGTAACTTTAACGTTTTTCCTAAAATATGTTAACGACGTCTTTAAATGATACTAATCAATATATATGTGCTACTATATGTTTCGCTAGTGTTTTAAAAGCTCAAAATATCTCGAAAGTGTCCGAAAACCTTTTTTACTATTCACATCAGCATCTATTCATTTGGTTTTGCCAAAAAATGTTTCAAGTTTCATTTGGCTATAACTTGGCCGTTTTAAGTCTGATTTTAATGTGTGACATATGAAAAACTAACTATTCGAAACAAGCTCTTCAAAAACTACTTTTACGCTTAATGAAAACATTTTTAGGTCGCTAAAAACCTCAAAACCATTTCAGATCAGCAACATTATTTTTTGCAAATGCTTCCAAAAAATCACACCAAACTTCACAATAGTGCTTAATCTAGCCTAATCTCCATTCACAACTAATCCACAACAAAACCACACCTAAGACTAACCTAATCCCTTTATTTTTATTGTTTCAACTCTCATTTCAACTCTCATCTCAACCAAGAATACATAATATTTTACGAGTGAAACTAAGCTAACATCATATTTATAAAATCTATGTTTTATAATTCTTTCAAAAATGAAAAACACAAACATATGGATGAATGGGTTCTTAACATATTATGAATAGTACATAATTAAACCACAAAGAAAGATTAAGAACACTTACAAGATTGTAAAGAACAAACGTAGAGAAATCCACAAAATATATAACCCAAAATAATTAAATCTTTATATAAAACCCTAACAACAAAACAACAAATCTTGAAACTCTAACTTTAGATCTTGAAGAAAAACCTTTAAATCAAAGAACCAATACTTCAAAACACCTTAGATGTTCTTAGAAATGAACCTTGTATGCTTGGATCTTGCTAGAAATCAAAGATATGAAAACCCTAAAAGGGTGTTTGTTGGCCGTGGACTTCAAGAAGAGAAGAGGGAGAGAAAGAAATTTTTGGAGGCTTAAAAATGATTATGAAACCCTAAGTTGTGATATGGTATGGTATTTATAGGTGAACATTAGGTTTAAGGTGTGTATAATAGGGTACATGTGACCAACACACACCAAAAGTGTGTGTGTTTGCTTGTTCGGCCGAAACCAACCACAAGGACCATGGTTCATTTTTTTGAGTCTTGGTTCATTATTAGGTGCATAAGTTGGTCTTGAGTTGGTCAAATGAGGTCAAAGTGTGTAAGTATCATTTGTCTTGGTCTAACTTGAGGATATGTGCATGAGAAAGACCCTCTCATGTGTCATTTTCACTACTTACATGCACACATGCATAATAAGACAAGGAAATATGCCTTTGATTTAATTTCAAGGTTCAAGGTGCATTTGGTTTGGTTTTAGGCATCCAATATACAACAAGGGGGGAGGGTGAACGAAATTTTTGACTTAAGAACATGAGATGGATGATAACTAAAGTTTACATGAAAAGATTCCGGTTTTCGGGGTTTCGTTAGGTCAAAAACGCGAAAAACACAATTTAAACGTTAAAGCGTAAAAATAAATACCGGGAGTGATCATAAACTACGAAACACTTAGAAAAGATAAAATAACTCATATAATATCTAAACTAATCAAAATCCGAAGTCGGAACGCGTCCGATGATGTTTTTCAGATTTACGCGGGTTAACTTCCCGGTAAACTGCCGGATTCAAACGTAACGTATAAAAATAAAAAATAATGATCTGAAAAGTTTAAAATATTGACCTGAAATTTTTGGGGTGTGACATTCTTCCCCTGTTAAAGAAGCTTTGTCCTCAAATCTTAAGACGTGGACTAAGGGTTAACAAAAAGGTGAGGGTACTTTTTCTTCATCTGATCTTCACGCTCCCAAGTTAACTCGAGCCCTCGTCTTGAATTCCAACGGACCTTTACGATTGGAATGCGGCTTTGCTTTAGCCGTTTAACTTCTTGATCCATAATTTCAACTGGTTCTTCAATGAAATTAAGCTGGTCATCAATTTGGATCTCATCCAACAGAATAGCTAGTGGTTCGTCTACGAAACACTCTTCAATTTGAAACATGAAAAGAACTATAAACTCGCTTCATTGGCTCTAGAGTTCAAGTCGATAAGCAAGCGGTCTACCCTATCTAGAATCTGAAATTTAATATAGCGAGGTTCAACATCCCCCATTTGCCAGAACCGATCACTCATTTCCCATGTGACACTTTTAGCATAACTTATCTCCAACCTCAAACTCCAATGGCTTACATCTCCTATCGGTGTAGCTCTTCTGTCTATCTCGTGCAGCTTGAAAATGCTTCTTAATCTGAATGATCTTCTCAGTTGTTTCATGGACAATTTCCAAACCAGTGAGCTGAGCGTCTCTAACCTCAGCCTAACAAATAGGCGATCTACATTTTTGGCCATAGAGAGCTTCAAACGGTTCAGCTTTGATACTCGTATGATAATTGTTGTTGTAGGAAAACTCCACCAAAGGTAGGTGTCTATCCTAACCTTTCCCAAAATCAATCACACCACACGTAGCATGTCCTCCAAGATTTGGATGGTTCTCTCACTTTGACCTCAATTTTGTGATGGTAAGCCGTACTCATATCCAATTAAGTACCTAGGGCTTCATTCAACGATTTCCAGAAAGAGAGGTAAACTTACTATCTTGAGAAAAAAATAATCGATAACCCCGGCCACTCCATGTCTCGAGGAACTACTTCCTACAAGTATTGTCTTGTAACTTCTCCATTGAGTCGTTTCCTGCATTGTACAGAAATGACAACTATGTGAGTCGGTCCTACTATTACCTAAATTTTATCTTGAACCAAGCACATGATCTTTTGGTAACTTAGTAATGAAATCCATAGTAATATTTTCCCACTTCCATACTGGGATCATAGGTTAAACCAATAAACCGGATGGTTTTTGGTATTCGGCCTTGACTTTGGCACAGGTCAAACATTTACTGACGTAGGTGGCAATCTCAGCCTTCATATTCGGCCACCAATACAACTTCTTTAAATCTTGGTACATCTTGTCCGATCCAGGATGTACCGAATACTTTGACTTATGCGATTCATTCATAATCAACTCTCTTAAGTCACCAAAACAGGGTATCCAACTTCTCCCATTCAAGCATAGCGTTCCATCAGCACGTTGCTCAAGCTTCTTAATCATACCACATAGATCTTCTATTTCATAATTCTCCTCCTTTCTCGCCTCAACCTGAGCTTCTAAGATCTGCACAGGGAGGTTCAGACCAATTGTCAAAACCAAAGCTCGAACTTATAGTGGCTTAATCCATTCCTTTCGGCTCAAGGCATCTGCCACCATGTTCACTTTTCTCGGATGATAACGAATCTCGCAGTTGTAGTCGCTCAACAGCTCCAACCATCTACGTTGTCTCATGTTCAACTCTTTCTGATCTAGAATATGTTGCAAACTCTTATGATCAGTGAACACAACGCACTACGTGCCGTACAAATAATGTCTCCACATTTTGAGAGCAAACACTACAGCTTCAAGCTCTAAGTCATGTGTAGTATAATTCTTCTCATGAATCTTAAGTTGACGTGACACGTAAGCTATGACCTTCTCCTTTGCATCATAACTGCGCCTAATCCTTTACGAGAAGCATCACAGTAAACCACGAAGTTTTCACTACCTTCGGGTAAAGCCAAAATCGATGCACTACACAACTTTTGCTTCAACAGTTGAAATGCATCTTTTGCCTTTTCACTCCAATCAAACTTTACGTTCTTTTGAGTCAGCTTCGTCATAGGTTTGGCAATTTTTGAGAAACCTTCGATAAATCGTCGATAATAGCCAGCAAAACCTAGAAATTGACGAATCTCTGTCGTCCTTGATTGACTCAATCTTAGATGGGTCTATGTGAATGCCTTCACTATCAATCACGTGACCAAGAAATTGTACCTTCGACAGCCAAAATTCACACTTTGAAAACTTGGCGTACAATTTTTCCTTCTTAATCAATTCCAAAATTAACTTAAGGTGTTCTGCATGCTCTTCTTCGCTCTTGGAGTAGATCAAGATGTCATCAATAAAAACGATTACGAATTTATCTAAGTACGGTTTACATACTCGATTCATTAAATCCATGAATATTACCGGTGTGTTGGTCAGTCCAAACGGTATCACTTGAAACTTATAGTGACATAGCGTGTCCTAAACGTTGTCTTTGGAATGTCTTCCTCTCGAACTCTGAGTTGGTGATAACCAGATCTCAGGCGTCTAGAGTAGACTCTTGACCATTGCAACTGATCAAATAAGTCATCGATTCTCAGAAGTGGATATCGATTCTTCACAGTCAACTTATTCAGTTCACGGTAATCGATACACATCTGAAAAGATTCATCTTTCTTTTTGACAAACAAGACCGGGGCTCCCCAGGGTAAGGAACTCGGTCTTATAAATCCCTTGTCAGAAAGTTCTTGCAGTTGAGTAGACAGTTCTTGCAGTTCTGACGGTGATAATCTATACGGAGCTCGCGCCACAGGTGCAACACCTGGGACCAAGTCGATTTGAAATTCAACTTGTCGCGGTGGTGGTAATCTGGGCAAATCCTCTAGGAATACCTTCGAAAAGTCTCATACAGTCGGCATGTCCTCAAGTCGCTTCTCCTCCGACTCGTCTTCGGTTTCCTTCTTCGTAACTTATGCCAGAAAAATTAGGCAACCTCTCTCAATATATTTTTGAGTTTTAGTGCAAGATATAATGCTCAACTTCGACTTCTCTCATTTGTCGTCTCTATCACCTTGAACTGTCAAAACTTCGTCTCCATAGGGGATTCACACAATATTTTCATCACACAACAATTCACCGCAACGATGGTTCGCTAACCAATCCATGCCGATGATGACGTCAAAACTACCGAGTTCTACAGGCATTAGGTCAATATTAATGGGTGACCTAGCAATCCTAACGTACAGCCTCTAAGTATGGTATTAGTTTTAGAAATTCACCCGTTAGCGAATTCGACAGCATAGCTAACGTCTAAAGTATCTGGTGTTATATCAAGCAAAGTACTAAAAGTAGTCGACACAAAACTTCTATCGACGCCCGAATCAAAAATCCTAGAAGCATAATGGTCATTGAGAAGAAACGTACCCTTGACGACATTGGAATCAGGGTTAGCGTCTCCTCCACCCAACACATAAGCTTTTCCTCTTGCTTCACCAACACCATTCTTGTTTCCAGCTTTGTTTCCATGGTTTTGATCTTTCAGCTTTGGGCAATCACTCTTGAAGTGTCCTTGCCTTCCACACTTGAAACAGGTTAAAACTCTCTGATTCACTACTTGACCCCTCTAAGTAGAAGTAGCGGAATTTATGACCTTACAATCCCGGATCAAATGCCCAACCTTGCTACACTTCCCACATCTCACAGTGCAAGGCCCTTCATGGTGAAGCTTACACTTGTTACAGAGAGGCAACGGTCCATTATACAATTTCTTCTTATTGTTGCCAGCCGTATAGGCTCTCACCACATTTCTGCCACCCACCTTTTGGCCTTTTGAAGGTAGCTGCAGTCACAATAAACAGGTTGTCTCTCTGATTGACCTCCAATCTCCTTTTGTTCTCAGCATTTTTCACAGCATATCCCTTCAACTTTTGATCCATTAAGTTGTTAGCAATTCGAACAACATCTTGCAGTCTTGTAGGTTCAGCGACAATTACATTCCCTTGGATGTTATCGGGGAGTCCTCCAATGAATTTCTCAACCGGATCCTCCTCCTCAGGGACCATCTTGGTGCACATCATAGTCAACTCTTGAAATCTCTGAGTATAAGCAGCCAAGTCATTGTTCTTTACGGTCAAGTTCTACAGCTCATATTCCATCTTTTGAGTCTCGTTTCTTGGGCAGTACACTTCAGTCATTAGCTTTATGAGCTCTCTCTATGACATGGCAAATGCAGCCTCAGCTCCAATAGCCCTTTTATGTGAGTTCCACCAAGTTAGTGCACTGTTTAACAGTGTGCAAGTAGCATACTTTACTTGGTATTTCTCTGGACAATTGCTGATATGGAACACTGTTTCCATCTTCTCAAACCACCTTATCAACCCGACAACTCCTTCCGTTCCCTTGAAGTTGAGTGGTTGACACTTCATGAAGTCTTGGTATGTGCATTCTCTAGCAACAGGTCTATCACCTCTACCATTCTCGTTTGGATTTCCATTTCCACCATTTCCATTCTCACCATTTCCATTACCGCCATTTCCATTATCGCCATCACTGCCATTCTGGATTTGATTCTCAGCCTCGAGAGAATTGGCAGCACGAGTAGCTTCATAAGAAACCAATGCTTCCTTTACTCGTCGGTTAACGAGTTCTTCGATTGCTTCAGGAGTCATACTGGAGCGAGTGATAGTCATGTTCTACAACACAAGACATAGCACGCGGTAAGATTCGATACGAGGTATAGCCACTATAAATGGTACATAAGGTTTATATAGCATGTCTTGCCAGAACAAGTAAATAACAATAAAGATAAATACGCGAGAGAATCAAAACAAGCTTTTCATTTAATGAATAAAAGCATAATTCGATTACAACCAACCCAAAATAGGTACATGATCTACGATTATTTCTACTACTAATATCTAGACCTAACCATCAGTCTAATGTCCTATATGATCATGGTACTACTAGTCTAAGGGCGAAAACCCAAATGTCTCTCAACATACGACTCCAACCTCCTAAGTCTCCTCCGAGTATCATCACGATCCCTATGAACCTAATGAAACTCCTCCTATGAAAGTGCCATGTGCTAACGAATATTGTCAATCCGATCTCTCTCTATACTCAACATGTCTTAAACCTTTAGGTACTCCAGTCTTAAACTCTCAATCCTCTCAACTAAACTAGCTCGCTCTTCACTAGCTACCAATTGACTAGTCTCCAATTGTCTTTGAGTAGTCTCAATCTCAGTAATCCTATCAATATGAACCTCTGACATGTAGTGAACTATATCATAAATGGTATCCTCAAGATCAGGAATACCTCCTCTATAAGACTCGAAACTATCACCAATAACCAATAGATCTACAACGATCTATCTTGTGTCTGTCGCACTAGCCTCTGCCTTAAACTCCTCATCATCCTCCCTAACATCACTAGCAGCAATCTCAACTCTCATACTTACACTATCCTCGGTGTGAGCTACAACTCCATCACTAATACCTACATCTGCAACAGCCTCTGCATTAGCAATATCCACCTCCATATGCTCCTCTCCGCTATCCTTTGGTGAGTATGAATCTTTAAACCTCTTGCAAGGTGGTAAAAGATCAGCAGGAGTAGGGGCTATCAACCTTGAATCATGAGTAGGTAATGGTACCGAAGCAGTATGGGACCTACATCTCTTGCGAGATGGCCTAGAATGTCACACCCCGCCAAGGCGGAAACGCGAGGCGTAAGAATGGATATCATCACAACACATGGTGTCTATATAGAGAATACTAAAATGAAAACTAAAGTAAAGCAAAGACACAAAGTGTCATAACAATACCCAAAACCTAATGGTGTCTTTATTAATGAGAAAGAGGTCTCATCAATAAATGACAGCAAAACATAAAATCCAAACACTTTCTGCAAACGGATCATCCCAGAAATAATGTTTTACGTCTTTGAAAAATTTCCTCTTCTGTTGAGTTGTCATTCCTTTTATGATAAAATTCCCTGCATGGTAGTTTGCAAAATCGGCAAACCATGGGGTACTTCCGTGTGATATAACTCCAAGAGTTTCTAAAGGAAAGTGTTCATTAATGTCTTTGTTTTCCAAAACGTCTTTGTGAGGATTCTTAAGTTTTGACAAATGATCGGCGGCTAGATTTTCACTTCCTTTCTTGTCGAGAATGGTGATATCGAACTCTTGTAAAAGTAACACCCATCGAAGCAACCTTGGCTTGGCATCTTGTTTGTTCATGAGGTACTTCAAAGCAGAGTGGTCGGTATAAACAATGCTTTTAGATAAGACAAGATATGGCCAAAACTTTTCAAAAGCATATACTACGACGAGCATCTCCTTCTCCGTTGTAGTGTAATGAATTTGAGCTTCGGTCATCATCTTACTAGCATAATGAATCGGTTGAAAATGCTTCGTCTTACGTTGTCCAAGAACCGCACCAATCGCATAATCGCTTGCATCACACATTAATTCGAAAGGTAGGTTCCAATCCGGGACAACTAAGATCGGAGCTTCGGTAAGCTTCTTCTTAAGGGTTTCGAAAGCATTGATACAATCTTGAGAAAATACAAACGGTGTGTCTTTTTCGAGAAGGTGAGTTATTGGTCTAGAAATCTTGGAAAAGTCTTGAATGAAACGACGGTAAAATCCTGCATGACCTAAAAAACTTCTAACTCCTTTAACGGTAGTCGGATGAGGGAGTTTAGCAATCACATCGACTTTTGCTCGGTCGACCTCAATTCCGGACTTTGATATCTTATGACCTAAAACAATACCTTCTTTACACATGAAATGACATTTTTCCTAATTAAGGACAAGATTTGTGTCTTCACATCTTTTTAACATTCGTTCAAGATTAGAAAGACATGAATCAAAACTATCACCAAAAACAGAAAAATCATCCATAAACACCTCCATCGTCTTCTCTATCATATCATGAAAAATCGCCATCATACAACGTTGAAAGGTTCCAGGAGCATTACATAATCCAAATGGCATACGACGATAAGCAAAAGTACCATACGGGCACGTAAAAGTCATTTTTTCTTGATCATGAGGATCAATTGGAATCTGAAAATACCCTAAAAAACCATCTAAGAAACAATAGAATTCATTGCCGGCTAGACGTTCTAGCATTTGATCCATGAACGGGAGAGGAAAATGATCTTTACGAGTCGCTTCGTTAAGCTTCCTATAATCGATACATACTCTCCATCCGGTAACTAGACGTGTCGGAATTAATTCATTTTCTTCATTTGCAACGACGGTCATTCCTCCTTTTTAGGAACACAATGGATTGGACTAACCCACGGGCTGTCGGAGATCGGGTATATCATTCCGGCATTAAGAAGTTTAATCACCTCCTTCTTAATGACTTCATGAATTTTCGGATTCACCCGTCTTTGACTTTGCACCGATGGTTTACAATCGTCTTCCATCAAAATCTTATGAGTACAAAAACGAGGGTCGATACCCTTGATATCGGTTATTTTCCAAGCAATGGCACGTTTATGAGATTTAAGAACATTAATGAGAGCTTCTTTTTGATCGTTTTTTAAACCTTTTGCTATGATGACGGGTAACTTATCGTTTTCTTCCAAGAAAGCATATTCTAAGTGAGATGGTAAGTCTTTTAATTCCAATTCCGGAGGCTCTTCAATTGAAGATTTGGCCTCGGTAACTTCACTTTGCTTAAGGTCCATCGGAGGAAGTTGAAACGGGTCATCATTTAACAATTGTTCAAGCACATAAATGTCTTCCTCCGGATCACAATCATCATGATCACTTTCCAAAGAGATTGATTTGTCATAAAGAAAAGCATCGATTTCTTCCAAAGTAAATTCGGAAGTAAACGGCTCAGACGTCGAAGTGGGATTGCCACTTGAAAAATCATCACTAGGAAATCCTAATAATTCCGGAACATACTCCTCACAAATTTCATCAATGATGTCAATTCGGTTTACCGATTTGTCATTCGTAGAGGAATATTTCATGGTTTGGTCTAAATTGAAAGTGACGGCTTCGTTGTCAACACGGAGGGTGATTTCTCCTTCGTAAACGTCAATTAAGGTACGACCGGTTTTCAAAAATGACCTTCCAAGTATAAGAGGTACTCGGGGATCAGCTTCGAAATCGACAACTACGAAATCGGCGGGAAAGTGGAATTTTCCAACTTTAACGTAGACGTCTTCGGCTAAACCCTTAGGGTAAGTTATGGATCGGTCCGCTAACTCTAAAGTCATTCGAGTCGGTGAAAGTTCGGGCAACGAAAGTTTTTTCCAAATCGAAAGGGGCATTAGATTTATGCTCGCACCAAAACGGACAAGGCGTAACATATCTCCCATTCCGGAATGCACAAGGCATAAGATAATATTCCTGGATCTCCTAGCTTTTCGGGAATGCATTTAAGGAGCATTGCCGACAATTCTCGTCAATGGAATTTTCACTAATTCGAGCCAACTTATCTTTTATCATTAATACAAACCGTAATCGTAGGAGCAAATCTCGTCATTAAAAACAAAGCAATCCGCACAACTTAGATCAAAACGCAAATCTTAAACATTGAAAATCTTCTCTTTTGGTATGAAGCTTTTTCTCGATTCTTTTGATTGTCTCGTCTGAAGGAGAAGGAATATCTTGCCTTAGGTACCGGTCTCGGATCTCGGGTTCCGTTTCGGAGTAGATTTTGGTAAAAGTCCTTCGGAATCTCAGGTTCCGGAATTGGTTAGGGATACCGAGGTGGGATTTGAGCTGGACTTCCTTGAAATTTATTTAGCTCCTCTCCGTTATTTCCTCGGTCACGTCATGCCACAACCTATTCGAGGAAGTTTTAAGTATTGATTCGAGGGTCCCTCGAAAGCTACACCACATCGGGTAGTGATTGCATTCACTCGCCCTTCGGTTAGGAATTGTATTAACTCGTAAGAGTACCACGATAGGTGAGGCTTGTGCTTGAAAGAAACTACTTAACATGGTTTGATATTTTTATTTTGCAACGTGTTTTTGAAAGCATTATTTTGACTCATCAAAGCGGTTTTTTATTTTGATGGTATATTGAAAGCTCGTTCTTTAACTCTCCTTTCATCGAAGTGATTTGGTATTGCAAATTCCTAATCGTTTGATCATTAGACTTCTTGTAATTCAAAAAATCATTTGAAAAATCGTTCACTTGATTATTAGGCACTTGAAACGGTTGATTTTGAAAACCTTGGTTTTGAAAATTCGAAGTATGATTAACTTGACCTTGAAAACCTTGATTTTGAAAATTGTTCCCTCGATTGAAATTATTCCCTTGACCTTGATTGTTATAATTCCTATTTTGACTTTGATTTTGCACCGGAGCAAATCCTGGTGGTGCCATTTGATTACTAACTCGATTTGGTGGGGCTTGTTGATTATAAGTTCCCGTGGTTGCACAAACATTTTGATTATTATCGGTAGCCGGACAATTATACCATGCATGAGCTCCACCACAAGTAACACAATTTTCCTCAACCGCCTTAACCGGTGCGGGAGGGACAACAACCTTTTTAGAAACAATCTCGACTAAGGTCGAAAGTTGATCCGCAAGTTTGTCAATTCGTTCATCCGTTTTGCTAACATTTTCCCTAGAATTAACCCTAGAAGCATTTGTTTTGTTTCTCGAATAACGCACTTTTGACTTGTTTTCAATTATATTCAAAGCTTCCCTAGTAGTCTTACTTAACAAATTACCACCCGCCGCGGCATTTAAGGAGTCTTGTTCATTCTCGGTTAAACCATTATAAAAGGTATCAACTTGAGTTAACTCCGAAAATCCGTGGTGAGGGCAAGATCTAAGCATACCCTTAAAACGTTCCCACGCTTCACTAAAAGATTCATCGAATTCTTGTGAAAAACGAGAAATTTTGTTCTTAAGGTGAGTGGTTTTTGAAGGGGGGAAAAATTGGTTAACGAACTTGGTAACGAGATCATCCCAAGTCAAAATTGAATTCGGGGGTTCTTTCTCGTACCAAGTTTTAGCGGCTCCCTCGAGCGAATAAGGAAACATCATGAGCTTAATCACATCATTAGGCACATTCCTAAATCGTAAGGTCGAAGTAATCCTTTTGAAACTATTAATATGAGCATGAGGATTTTCATTTTCTAAACCATGAAACGGGTTCGCTTGAACCAATTGAAGCAAATTAGTTTTGATCTCAAAATGATCGGCATTGATTTCGGGTAAAACAATAGCTTCTCCGTAACCCTCGGTGGGTGCACGGAGTAATTCCTCCATAGTTCGATCCGCCATCGCAACTATGGTTGGTCCGGGAATTGGCTCTTCTAAATTACAAGGTTCAACAACAACCGGAAGGGTTTGTTGTTGTTGACGACGGTTACGGTTACGAGTTTGCGAGCGAGTGCGCATGCACTTAAAAAGAGAAAATCAAAAAGGAAAAATCTAGAATTAAAAGAAAAATTTTACACTAATTTTTTTTGGATTTTTAAATTTTTATTCACAACAAATTTTAACGGTTACACGAAAGAGACTTAAACCAAATAATCAACTACTTCACGGTAGCTCTTAAAAATTGCTTTTTAAGGTGAGCCGTATTTCGTAGAGACACAAATGGCAAGTGTTAAATCTTTGGTTCGATTTGGGAACTTTTCAAGTTCACCGGAACTTATTTATGATAATACCTCAATGGAAGGTATTATATGTTGGTGTTCTTTTACCAACTTTGTTTATTTAATTTCTTTTTTTAAGGACAATTTTTTATGTTTTTGATTTTTTTTGTGTTTTTTTTATATGATAGCTATACTAGAAAGAAAAGAAAAATATTTTTTACTTTTTATATTTTATGATTTTTTTTTTGAAAATTTTTAACAAAAATGAAACTTTCGAGGACGAAAGGATCTTCAAATCTTATCAACAAACACAAAACGAGAGATTCGTTAACTCAAATCCCCGGCAGCGGCGCCAAAAATTTGATACGCGGATATAATATATACTAATATATAATATTTCCACAAGAGCAATTAAGAAAATTCCCTAAGGAAAATTCACTCTTTAAAATATATATATATAATATATAATATACGTATGTTTACCGGAAAGTATGATTTCCCGGGTCGTTTTTCCAACGATTTGAGAAATTGAAACCTCGCTTGATATTGGATATTGATTTGAATGGGTTCGAAGATTGATTGGGTTTTCTATAACTACTAAGAAGATTAATATAAACAAGTACTAACAATTAAGCATAAAGATAATTAATGGAAACTCAAAATTTAACTAAAAACGCGAAACGGGATACTAAAACTAAGGCCAAAAACTTAAATTCTACAAAATTAAACCTAATTTTTATTTTTCTTTTAAAATGTATTCTAATTGACTAAAAACGAAGTTTAAAAAAAAACTAGAACGGAAACGGAGTTAAAACGAGAGTTAAATCTTAAAAACCGAGAACGGGAACAAAACCCGTTCTTTAAAAAGTTGATTTTCACAAAATAGACCCTACGAATGTGAAACTAATTTTCCTACAAACTTTATATTAAAAGAAAATTTTGTAAAAAAGATTTTTATTTTTCTGATTAATTTTCTATTTTTTTATGATTTTTTAAAGTTTTTAAAGAAAATAAAAGATTAAAAATACTAAACTTATAGTAAAAATTCTAGAAAAAATACAGGAAATAGCTTATGCTATATGAATCCTAGGAAAAATAAGTCTTAAGTCGTAGCTTATAAAATAAGCCACGAAATAAGCTTAACAGCTTATTTGGCTTATAAAGCCAAAAGGTGTATAAAGGATTAATGAAAGGAAAAGGTAACGGATGAGCTATTGTAGCACCATTGGGTTGGTGGGGTGGGGGGGGGGTTTTTATTTTTATTTAAGTCGTAAGGTCTATAATGTGAGGGTCGTGGGTTCGAGGCAGTCAAATCCCATTTTTTTTAACTTTTTTTTTTTTTTTATTTTTTTTCTTTAATTCAAGAACTAAATATCTAAACTTAAAAAAAACATAATTTTAAAACAACTTTAAAACTAAGCTTTTTTGTCTGAAAGTGAAAGATAAGCTCTGAAACAGCTTATGAATAAGCTGTTCACAGAAAGTGGGCTTTTGCCCTTGGTTTTACCTAAACAGCTATAAAAAGCTTAAAATAAGCTTAAACTTAAAACTAAAAGAAGCTATAGAAAGCTTATGATGTACTTAAACTAAATAAGTAAAGAAATGAGAGCTTAAAACACTAGAAGATAACTGAAAATGATGATGAAAGTGGCATACTCAGGAAACAAATCAATAAGCTCAAAACCAATTAAGACTCGACATCTAAAAAAGCAACCTAGACCTCTAATTTTTGAAAACTAAACAAACACCTTATAAACTACTTATCTAATCTATAAATTCTAACCCTATAAGATAGAAATTTGAATTAAAAGACTAGGATCTAGATGGTACTGTTTTTGGTCTTTTTGGCTTATTTAATGACTTTTAAGACTAAATGTACTTAGGAAGATAAGCTAGGAAATGAAAGATAAGTCTAAAACCGAATTAAGCTATACCTAATCTAAATCCTACTCTAACCTTAGAAGCTAAAACCTATTATTACTTAGCTAAAAATTAAGCCAAAAGTGACAGCAGTACTAACTGTTTGTTAGTACTGATGCACTTGACACAAGCAAAAACCAATAGTGCAGGTTACCTAAGGGAAAGCCTGCACTAAGACACTCTTAGTGGAGTGAGGCAAACAAAATTTAAGCACACACAAAAGCTTAAAGAGCTCAAATCAAATTTAAGCTATCAAACTTAAGCTACAAACTCCCCTGGTGCAGGAATACTTAAAATAAGCCATAACTTTTTGATTTTTACAAACTAAGCTTTAAAAACTCTATTAAAACTAATCTTAAATGAACAACACAACTATCCAAACAATTTGTGAAAACTATTTTGACTTTTTGATGTCAAACAGTCTTAAACCAAACACCCCCTTAAGGTTTTTGACAGACTTTGAAAAGCTCTTGAGTTTACAACTAATTAATAAAACTTGATTACCAACATTAACTAGCTTAATTTCAAACCTAATTAACACAAATTAACAACTCTTATTAACTAGAATTAAGATCTTATTCTATAACTTCTTATTTTCGGTTTTTTTATGTTTAATGACAAATATAAAGAAAACTAATATCTAAGATAATTAAGCAAAAAAAATGAACAAACATACTTTATAAGCTGAATATGGATATATTAGCACTAATAGCAAACTGAATAGCAATTAGAGCAATAAGCAAGCAAATACGAGAAATTTTAAGCAAATAATTTGAAATGAACAAGGAATTTAAAAATGAAACTTACTTTCTCCTCTAGCTGAACAAGAGGACCTAATAAAAGGCAGCTACAAGCTCTCCTAGCTTATAAATAAGCTAGGAGTTAAGTCTTTCTTTGACCCTTCCATAATTGGTCAAACTTCCAAAAAAAAGCTCAATAATCCACAAGATAAGGTAAATATATGTTAAGCTGATTAAGGGTTTAGATATGATTAATTCTGAATTAAATAAGCTCTATTTCAGCTTATAGACTGAAAGAGCTTATTATGAGCTTATTAGCTTATTGAGACAGTTTGGCTATTTTAGAGAGCTTATGAATAAAGAGAGACTAAGAAGATTAAAAGCAAACTTTAACTTTGATTAACTAAAAACTCTGATTACATTAGATAAAAGACAATTACAACTGATTAAAAGAAAATTACAATAAAAACTACACTAGGTGAAAAAGCTAGAAAAAAGAAAAGATGACATCCTTGGTGTGTGTGATGGAAGGACTTTATATAGCAGCTGAAGGAACCTTCTAGGCCAAGCTTGATGCCCATGCTCCTTTTGATCTACACCTTTAAATCCTCCAATCATTGGATCTTAAGTTTTAGCCGTTGGATCAAATGCACACTCACACGGATTGCCAAGCTGTCATTCTTTGATGTGACAGCTTGTGCTAGTTGTGTGAGAGCATTCAGTGTAAAAATTGAGCTTCACTTGTGCTTTCCCTCTTGTACACAATCCTTGCTTTGGCCAAGTGAGCCAATAAGAGCTTTGATAAGACTGTTCTGACCTTGCTATTGTGTAAGAGAGCCCTTGAATAGTTTGATTTGCCCATCAATTTGCGTTTGCCCTATGATTTACCCTGGATGGTGAAATGGAAGTGACGATGAACAGTAAATTGTTCTTCGCGCCTTTTATAACTGAAACACGGGTTAAAATATTTAAACTTTGGGGAAATTGCATAAATGGCCCTTGTCTTTGTTTATCCATAGTTCTAATATAAAAGGATTTTGAGAAATTGCAAGATTAGTCCATGTGGTTTTATGAAAGGGCTATTGGGCTAAGGGCTTTTGGATCCGGGTGAGGCCCATTTAGGGTTTAAGGGACTATTTTTGCAACTTTTGAAACTTGAAGGACTATTTTGAAACATTTTGGTTTTTGTTGACTTTTGTTGACCAAGATTGACTGGAGGTTTGACTTTTTCTGGCTTTGGCTTCCGGCTTTTGTACACTCTTCCGTTCTCGTGTCCGTGCTTGCCCGTTTTTGATGGTTTTCTTGTGATTTCTGATATATCCGTACCTGCACACACAAAACACAAATACAAGCATATTGTTGCCATTTTTGGTCTGTTTTGGGTTTATTTGGGCTATTTTAAGCATGAATGGATATGTGTATTTTACACTTATCAATCAGTCAGAAGTCAACTTCAATTAGTCGATGATGGTGGTATTGATGATTTACCCATTGTGGAAATCTACTCTGGCATGGATAATCTTGGGTATGTAACTGAAGGCAAGTTAACCTTTTTCAAGAATAAGTTTTCACCTCAATGGAGGTTTTTGGTCCACACCCTTCTTCATTGTCTTAGTACCAAGTCCGGTAGTTGGGATCAATTTGGTAGCTCAATTGCTGTTGCTCTTATTTGTCTTTCTGATGGGAGAAGATTTAACTGGTTTAGCTATATTTTTAAGGGGATGGTTAGCAACATATGGAATGCTAAAAAGTTTTTAATGTATCCTCTCTTTCTTCAAACCATTTTGGGTATAGAAACCAGCATTACCAGACAGTACCATGTATTCAAGCTGTCTAGCAAACTTTTTGCTAATATGAAGCTCAATTTTGTGGGGCAAACTATGCCACTTTTGGATGCTATGCGTTCCCAAGCTCAAGAAGGTGAAGGAGCAGGGGCTGATGTACAAGTTGTCCCACCACTTATTTCTAAAACTATTCCTGAGACTAGGCATGAGTCTGACCATTCTCAAGACCATGTGCCTACACCCACAAGACCACAAGCTACTCCCAATGTTACTCCTATCTTTGAGCATAATCAACAGACTGAACCAAATATAGCTTCCTCCTTACGAATTCATGAGTCTGAAGCTGACTCTTTGGGAGGCTCACTTCATGTATATCCACCAAGGTCCACTCAAGCTTCTCCTACAGGTCATGCTTCCGGAGGTGCAGAGGACCATATTACCCTATCTGCTTTATCCTCTGCAGTCTGTACTCTTGTGAAGAAGGTACATTCTTTGGGAACTGAGCTCAAGGCACACAAGAAGCTATTTAAGGATGTAGTACCAAAATTGGTCAAGAAAGTCAAAGCATTGGAGGTCAAACTAAAGACTAAGAAAAGGAAGGTGGTGTTGAGTGATTCAGACCAAGAAGACGGCGGAGAGCCAGATGTGGATTTGGATGCTTTAAATGCATTGGCTAAAGCGGTTGTGACTGTTGATTCTACCAAATCTCCTGGTGGTCCTTCTAAGAATCATGCTGCTTGTTCCTATGATCCTACTAGTGATGTTCCTACTACTGAGGTTCCTTCTACTGAGTTTCCTACTGATGTTCCTTCTGGTGTTGCGCCTACTGGTCCTTCAACTGTTTCTCCTGGTAGTACAACTGTTCCTACCAGTAGTTCTGTTCCTGCTGCTGAAACAATTCATGCTAGTAGTGGTACTACAACTGCTACTCCTTCATCACCTGTCAGAGATGCTAGAAAGGGAAAAGGTGTTGCTGTTGAAGAACCTACTCCAACTTAAGATAAGACTTTCAAGCAATTGGAAGAAGAAAGACTAGGTTGGGAGGCTGCTCAGAGATTACAAGCTCAAGAACTAGCAGATTTCGAAAAGCAAAGAGCTTAATCTCTTATGAAGGATGATAATTTAGCTAGGCAGATGTCTCAAGACTTTGAGATGACTGAAGACCAAAGAAAGAGGCAGCAAGAGGTTCTTGCATCTGCTGCAAACTACTCAGATGCTGCTTGAGATATAATTTTAGCTCGTCTTCAAGCAAATCCAGACTTATCTTCTACAATTTTCGGGGTAGATTTTACTGATGATGATTATCAACCAGATGGTACGCTTTGGTTAATTCTAGAAGAAAAGAACTTGCTGAGCAACGGGCTTAAGAATGGAGGGATAGGCCTATGACACCAGCTCAGCTCAGGCAATATATGCGCACTTTTGTGAAGAATCAAGGTCCTGCTGTATATATTCTACTGGTTGGACTATGGCTCAAGTATGAAAACTCTCTCCTGAACAGCTTCAAGAAGAGTTTGATAAGATTCAAAGAGCTGTTGCATTCACAAGGGGTTTGAAAAGAGATGGCAGTCTAATGACTCGTGCCTCTTCAAAGAAACTCAAGACTGGTGATGTTGAAGTAGACGTTGAAGCTCCTTCTCACGGTGTTCCACAGGAAGTAGAAGTTGAAGCTCCTTCTCAAGATGTTTCACGAGAGAAAGTTGATGCTCCTTCTCATTCTCAGAATATTCCAGAAGCTCAAGTTGAAGTTCCTTCTCAGGAAGCTACAGTAGAGGATGTTGAAGTTCCTTCTAACATTGCTTCTAAAGCACAACAAACTGCCTCCTCACTCAAGAAGGTTGGTACCAAGAAGAAGCGATTAGGCAGAAAAGGTGTTCATACTTCTCAATCTACCATTCCAATTGAAGAAGGAGATCCTGACGCTGAACACAAATTGTGCATTAAGTATGCTTCTGATGAGGATTCTGCTTCTGATTGTGATACACCTGTTCATTTATATGCTGTTGTTGACTGGGAGTTATTGCCTACGGGGTTAGGATCGATCAATGCCATCTACAGACTAGACAACTCTCGCAAGTACTTCACAAGCCTTAGGGAAATCCTTCACTTGGTCACTAGAGCAGACTTGATGACGATTTATGGCCGTGTGATGACGTTTTATCAAGATAAGAAAGCTGAGGGAGTTGGTCTTGTTCTTTCGGGAGATCTTAAGATTTTGATGGATTCACCTGAAGTGAATGATGGTAGTGATTTTTGGAAGAACCAACACACCTGGAGTATTCAAAACTGGAAGCTATATTCTTTTTCTGGTGTTCATGTGTTGGAGACAGTTAGTGGACTGGTTATACATATGTTTGTGGACAAGAAGTATCCCCTCTCTATCAACCTTATCGAAAGGATGCTCGATCATCAGCTAGAGATTTGTCATGGAACAGTAGGTAATGAACTTACCACTTCGGTTTAGTTGATTGCCTTTCTCAAGAAACAAATTTCTGATTCCAAGCGTCTTAAGGTTCATGAATGATACTGTTAAGTTTATTATCTATCATAAATCTTTTTGCTATTTAAAATATATTTTTGATAAATAAAGTTTTTATGTAGAACCTCTATACTTATTAGCTTTTGCACAGTGTGACATAAACATTTTTGAGTGTGCACCAAGTTTTTGCTTCTGGAAACAGTTTTTGGCATGCTACTTGGTTTTATTGCAGTGTATTTTGTACAATCAGAGCCATTTTAAGGGATTGGGTGTTGGTTAACCACCGACTAACAAATGGTGTTCAACTCACCATGTCTCACAGACAAAATAGTTGGATTCACATGGGGTGGCTCTGAGTGTGATTTCCAAATTCGTTGATGGTTGCCTGGTTACCCAAAACTGACTGGTTTTCATTTACCATATTCTTGGAATGAAAAGTTGGCTAGTCATAGAAAAGGCTCATGGTAAAGGACTTGCCCAAATCTGTGAATAGCTGTAATAGTTTGCTAAAAACTATATGGTTTTCACTCACCAAGTTGTTACAACAAAGAGTGGCTAGTCCAAGAGGGTATGGCTCTTGGTAAAGACTATCTTAAATCCGTTAATGACTGTGATGATTTGATAAAAATCATTAGGGTATTCCAATTCACCAATGATTCATGTTCTAAGAATTGGACTGGATATTAGTTCACCAGGGTGATGTCATGATTCCACCAAAGAGTTAGCTAGCCCAAGAGTTAATGGCTACTTGGTAAAGGCTACATCAAATCCATTAATTTTCTATGATTCACCTCTCCCCGGAGTTAACACACCATGGGATGTGATGAGAATAGTATGTAACCCTGAATTGATGGTTTTCATGTTGCTGATTAAGAGGTTATGAAGGTTGCTGCTTTTGGTGTTCACGGTGTCCATTTCCTTATGTTGCTGCCAAGACTTTCACATGCTATAATCAAGATTTCTGATTCAAGAAGTATGGAGTTGGTTTCAAGATGTTGTTGTTCAATCCTCTAGAGCTTTCAAAGAAAGATCAATCTAGAAACTTGAAGTTAACTGTGTCAAATTCAAGTTTAGGGGAGGATTGTTAGGAATATTGAAATAGATAGAAAGTTCCTGCTGGTAGGTATGTAGTTCCTACAGTTAGAGTAAAAGTTCTTGCTGGTAGGTATGTAGTTTCTACTGGTTGGGATAAATTGTTATAGTTAGTGTTGGCAGATCAAAAGTTATTCCTGCTGGTAGAACAATATTAGTCCTGGTAGTATTATGCTTACTCCGAGTTGATAGTATAGTTAGTTAGTGATAAGGATATGTATGAGATATCCTCGGAAGTGATAATACTTATCTCTTTAGCGAGTCTTAAGTAACAGGTTGTTAGGGTTTCATGAGTATTTAAGAAACCTACGGTCATAGATGAAAGAGACGATCGAAAAACACTTTGATTATTAATAGAAAGATCCTAGAGGATATTTAATTTGAGTAATTCTTCTTTAACTCTGCTGTTTATATTCCGCGTAAACTTTAGTTTAATTTGTTAGAGTCTCTCTTAGAGTTTCTTGTGATTACATAAGTACTCTACAACCTTAACAGGCTTGAAGATCTATCTAGGGCTGGACCTACAGACACTTCAGGAAATGAGTAGAACCATGTTGAACGAGCAATCGTTACCATAAAGTTTGGGTGTAACATGTAGATTAATTCTAACTTATATTCTCAACCGAATCCTAATTAGAGCTATTCTAGGAAAAATACCTTATGAAATCTTGAGGTAGTAAACCTACTCTTGATTATTTTAAAGTGTTTGGAAGCAAGTGCTTCATTTTAAACACGAAAGACTACCTTACCAAGCTTGACCCAAAGTCATACGAATGTGTCTTTTTAGGTTACTCCCAAAATAGTAAAGCCTATATCATTCTTAATAAACATACTAGGAAAATCGAAGAATCACTCAACGTGACATTCGATGAAACTCCTCCACCCTCTAAGACATCACCCTTGGTGGATGATAATCTAGATGAAGAAGAAGCTATTAGGGAAATCGAAAAGAAAAACCTAGAAAATATTGTTGAGGATGAAACATTAGAGATTGACGAAATAGTCAATATTAAGGAATCTAGGAACCATCCCTTAGAAAATGTTATAGGAAACCTCAACCAAAGAACCCTTAGATCACAAGCCCAAAACCAAAGTAACTTCTACTATTTTATATCAACTATAGAACCTAAGAATGTGAATGAAGCATTAGGAGATGAAAGTTGGATAGTTACCATGCAAGAAGAATTAAATCAATTTATTTCTAACCACATTTGGGAGTTAGTTCCTCAACCTAGGAATATGATAATCATAAGAACTAAGTAGGTATTTAGAAATAAGTTAGACGAGAACGGTATTGTTTCTCGAAATAAGGCTAGGTTAGTTGCTCAAGGCTACAACCAACAAGAGGGCATCGATTATGATAAAACTTATGCCCCGGTTGCTAGACTTGAGTCCATTAGAATATTATTAGCTTATGCTTGTGCCTTAGATTTTAAATTATTCTAAATGGATGTAAAAAGTGCATTCCTGAACAGTTTTATCAATAAGGAGTATAGTGCACATCCTTTCGGGAATTCATGATTTTTGAAAACACGGATTGTTTATAAACTAAAGAAAGCTTTATATGGGTCTAAAAAGTACCAAAGCTGGTATTGATAGATTTAAGAGGCTTTTCTTTATTAAACCTGAATATAAATTAGGATGGTAGTTTACAACTCTTTTTACTAAGAAGAAAATTTCAAATCTCATCATTGTTCAAATATATGTAGATGACTATTATATTCGGTTCGACTTGTCAAGACATGACTCTGATCATGCGGGAGATTATGTGGACCGAAAGAGCACTAGCGGTATTTGTACGTTCGTGAGATGTTGTTTGACATCTTGGTTCTCGAAGAAACAAACCGCTCTTGCTATATCCACTACTGAAGCCGAATACGTAAGCGCCGGAAAGGCATGTCAACAAGCACTATGGATGAAACAAGCTCTCATCGACTACGGCGTACGACTCGACGACGTTCCCATCATGTGCGACAACAAAGGCACGATTGACCTTAGCAAAACCCGGTGCAACATTCTCGTACCAAACACATCAAAATTAGTCACCACTTTCTTCGTGATAATGTCTAGAAAGGACATATCTCAATCGAAAAAGTGTCGTCCGTCAACAACATTGCCGACATTCTCACTAAACCCCTTAAATGTGAATCATTTAACTATCTACGACATGGTTTAGGAATGATGGAACACATTCCATTAATCATATTAGTCCGCTTCTCTTTCTTCTTTCTCAATTCTAGTATGTGTTTCATTTCGTGTCGTGACAACTTGAAACACTTCATCCAAAGTACTTTAAGTATTTTTAATTCGTGAAATGCAAATTAAAATGTCACTCCTCTTCGTAAAATTCTTGTCAAAAACCAAGTCCAAAAACCCTTGGCTGCGGGCGGCCCCCATATAGGCGGCCCTCACTAATGTATTTGGACCGCCAGTAAGTATGGGACCGCCACCAGCAAGTCACAAAATGGGACACTTAAACAAAAAAAATTCAAAACAGAAAAACAAACACCCCCTTACCTGCTGCCATTGACGAACACGACTCGAAACCCACTAAAACTCAAAATCAACCATCTAAATATCAATTAAAGATCAAATCAACACTAATAATCAATCCTAATATCACAAAGATCATCAATTGTAAGTCATTTCATCTAGTTTCTTTCAATTTGAGTTTAGGGTTCATGATGAACACCAAAAATTGAAATTGGGGAACTAGGATACAATGTATAACTAATATGCTTTCTGTAGACATAGGATTTGCTTACATTAGTGAATTTGTTGAAAATTTGATTTTGAACCAAAACTCCAATTTTACTTTTAAATCACTCACGTTAGGAACATAATAAAATTGTTTTTATGCATTGTTAATACAACTCAAAAACGTTTTCAAACACATGCATAATGATCTCATGAACACTTTCAAGATACATAACTCATATTGTATTTTTCGACTTGTTTGGATGAGAAAAATCAAATTAAGGAGTGTTTGGGTTAACTCTTAGGATTTTATATTTAGGCCGAGTTAATCGTTACTCCATATTTGTTACATCTAGGCACGCACTAGAAGCAATGTGCATAACCAACTACAAGTGAAACGATAATAAAATATGATTTCGCTTTTTTTGTTTTAGGAAATCAACGTAAGTCATCTGAAGATCATAAAAATTACTAGAGCCATACATTACCCATTGATATCAATGAATACCGTACTTACACTATAAAAGAAAAAACTAAGGACCTTGAAAGTGGTTATATTCATGAGGGTCGGGTGGTTTTTGACAACTTTGCGGATTGTAAACTATGTTCGCTCTTTGTTTCATTTTGAAGAGTTCGAGTGTCTCCTTGAAATAAATGAACAAATTTGTCCTCGCTTCATTCTCGAGTTTTATAGTCAATATCGAGTCAGTTATTTTGACGAAGGTCAAATGTTTGTCGAATTTGTTATTCAAAATCAATTCTTCTCTTACTCTCTTGAAAAATTTGCTCAAATTACTTGAAAATACCTTGTGATGGTGGTGGGTCTTTACCGATAGATAGAGGACTGTTGAGTTGGATATTGTTATCCCTTCAGATGGTCTCATATCAAACCAACCTTCCTTCCATTGAGGACATCATTTCAAACTATTTGTATGGACAGATGGTCAAGTCCGCCACATCGTCGTCGGGAAGAAATTAATGTTCTTGAATTTCAAGGTATACTCGTGAAATTAAGCCTACTGATAACCTTTAGAGGAAATCTTCGGGGTATACGTCTTTGTAGGGGGAGTAATCGGAATCATGTTCATGCATGTCTTTGTATATGCTTTTTTGTGTCGTACACTCTGAAAGATTCAACCTTGCATATTTCATGGAAAAACGAATGGAGTGGGTTACTAAACAAAAGAGGTTAATTCTACCCTAAGGTGTGCTATTAACATGTTTGTTTACATTCATCATGAATGGATATCCCGAGTTGAATAACGAGTCCCATGTCTTGTATGATCGTGTCATGACTCCTCTTGCCGCTCAACTAGAGCGAAAACCAAGAAGGGATCATGGCATGAGAAGAGGTCGTCATTTCACTTCTTCTTCTGCCTTCGATCAACCCTTGCATCGCATCTCAACGATGTGAATGACAAAGGGACCTCGCGTGCAAGCACTCCTTCCCCTATTCGTTATGTCAATTCTTTAACCAATCAAGTTCCTCAAGTCTTTCAAAACCCACCTAACATTGACCCTCACCTTGAACCATTTTACACCCGCCAAACTGAAATCATCAACCGTCAAGTACAATTACGAGATGAGCATCGTGGTGGAGTAAGGTCAATCAGAAAAAGTCTTAGAAGGTTGTGGAGAAACATGAAGAAGTGAGCAATGAGGGAAATTGCTTTATGACATTATTATCTATATTATTTACTAATCTATTATGATTAGGTGTTTAAACTTATGCTACTTATTAGTAACTTAGTACTTAGTATGGGCAACTTAGCTTGCCATGGATGATCTTTCGATTTTATCATCCTAAACCAATGCTTGCATGCACCTTGATAGACTTTTGCTATATATATATATATATATATATATATATATGATATTATGCATGCTTATCTTTTGATCAAATTTGCCTACATATGCTTCCCTCATAGAACTCAAGATAATTGATATTGTGAGGTTAGATAATAAGTATTAGATGATTCATGATGAGATAGGATTGACTGAAAAAGGGAAATTTAGAAATTTTTAAATACAAGCATATCAGGAAATTCTGGAAAAAGTTTTCTGTCTCCAGAAAACGGCCCCCTAAAATACTGGGCGGCCCCCTAATATATATGGGACCGCCGGGTAATTAAGGGACCGCCATCAGAGGTCACGGATTCTTCTACTGTGACCTTCTGAATTTCTGTGCAGTTGACCACTATCCCATCTAGGCACAGCTATAATTTCTGCATTTTGACAAACACCTTTTGGAATCTAAAACTTCAAACCCCATGCCTTACTTCTTTAATCCATCTCTTCCACCTTAAATCATGAACTCTCTTCTATCATCATCTTCATCACCCTATTTTTTATTTTTATTCTACCATGAATTCCACCAATGCTTCCTCGTCTAATCCTTCCAAGAAAATCAAACTCACCATAATCCATCCTAGACATTTATTTGTCAACATATACTAGTGCATGAAAGATATCACCACCCCACCTTTCTCCTACAACAACTTCTTCATTCTCAAACTCCTCCAAATGCCCATCAAAAACCACATCCGCCTAATCAAACATCATCAAGTAAGAGACATACATCTTCTTCTTTTCACTCAAAACTCAAATTTTTTACCAGCATCTTCACATGAACTAAATTCTCCTCCTCACTTGAACCCTTTGCTTAACAACATTTTGGATGTTTCTCCTAGACCTCTAAATCCTCAACCACTTCAAAGTCATCCTTCTTTGGATATCATACTTTCTTTGTCCCTAATCACCCCTCTTGATCACACTTATGACACTACATCACCACCTACCCTCACCACCACAATCTAACACATTTCATAGGGGACATATTCTTCTTCTACAAAATATCATGACTATCATGGGTCAACTTGCATATGTTGTTCACATAACCGAAACCTTTTCTTCACCGTAAGAGATGAGATGAACATCATGTTTGCTCATCTTGAATATCTTCTCACTACCACAATCACCTCACACTTTTCACCTCCACCTTGAAAAATCTCTAAATGTTTTCATAAACGTGTCACCCCAAACCTTTTGCGCAAAAAGTCATTCTCTATGAATCATGAATATTTAAGACTTATCTAGTATTATTTCTCGTTTATCTGTATTTGCTCTAGTTTTATTTTATGTTGATTGTATTAGTTGATTGCTTGGTATGAGTTTCTTGTTGGTGGAATGCAAACTCTTATTTTCATAAGTTTATTTATATAATATGTGTTAACTTTGAAAGATATTTGTCTTGCAGTTGTACTTCTAACTTTGTTTTGTAGCAAAACAATTTTTGTAAGATCGATCCCTTGGTGCCCCGAACAAGGGGTAGCACACATCAAGGGAGAGTCTTGATATCGTCGATTTCTTTCTTCCTTCAACAACTCGACGACACTCTTTTTGATTCGACAAAAAGGGGGAGAAATGAAACATACTCATTTAAATAATTTGACATCTTTAATTTTTTATTTAAAATGAGTTTTTATTTGGTCATCATAAAAAAGGGAGATTTGTTAATAAAATTATGCCCATAAAACGTTATTTATATTTTATCGGCATCTCAATGTTATGATAATAACCAATATGTAAAAACGTTTTACAATAAAATAAATCGTCTACAAAATTATTAAAATGTAAAATTCCATTTCTAAGATTTGTGATCACTTAAGGTATGGACAAACCAATATAATTAAGCCATGATTAGTGAGTCAAGAAAATATTTTTCTTCTTAATCCTAACTTTTAATCTACAAAAGTATTTTTTCAAAATACTTTTACAAAATATTTCTAAATTAAATAAAAGTTTTATTAAAACTTAAAATTTGAAATTTCAAAATTTCCGACCCCAACTCGAAGCTTTACAACCAGATACAACCTTCCCCACAAAAAGACAAAAAAAGGAGCGGAGTCTAGGCGGCGACCCCCTTATATATAAGGGACCGCTGGGACCGCCCCCAGAGAGCCGTTGGGATTCACTGCCTATAAATACTGCTCATCCCAGTAGAAAACAATTATCTTTGTACGAATTTTTCAAGTCTTTTCTTTCTCTTCACATAAAAATCTTGATCACTCAACATATTAGATCTTTGTTTCAAGTGATCTAATCTCTTCTTCTCATCTCTTCCCTCTCATTCAAGTGCAAGAGAAGAACACTCGTATTCGTCAAGAAACGAAGTGTTAATTAGTGATCTCTCATCTCTTCTTCTAAGTACCAAACCTCTATTGTATATCTTGATACTGGAATTGATGATTACCCTAGTTATTGTGATGATGATAAGAAGATCCATATAGATTGTGCTCACAACTTAAAGTTTTCATGCATGATAGGATTTGAATTTACTCACACTAATTTTTTCCCATTATTGTATGTCAACATGATGTCAAGAAAATTTCATAATTCAATAATGAAAAATAAGATGATGTACAAAGGGAATAATGTTGTAGGAGCCTTAATGAATGTGCCTATCTTTGTTAGAACTTTTTTTGTTATGACTGACTTTGTAGTTTTGGAGGATATGGATGCTTATCGTGATAATGAAATGGGCGATATTATTTTTGGCGAACCATTCTTGTGAGAAGTTGGGATTAAAACAAAACGGTTTGAAGGGATTATTACCCTTTACAATGGTGATAATGAAATAACTTACCAAATGGTGCGATCACATCCAAAGTTTAAACACGACACTAATGAACAATGTAACAAGATACCACCGTTACTGAAGGTAAGTGAGAAAGATAAGATAAACGGAATCTCGCATGAATACCAAAAGCTTAAGGGGTTCTACAAAGAAGTTTTGAATCTAGGACCCGACTTTATCCGAGTTTCGTCAATGGAAGAATGGCTCACACGTGGGCACATTAGCGTGCATGAGTTAGAGTAAAAAGAGAAGCTGAAGAAAAGTCTAACTTAAAGACTTCGCTGTAAACAAAAGTGCTTCCCGAGAGACAACCCGAAATGTTATTTAATTTTGTTTTCGAGTCTGTCTTCCCAGATTTCAATACAGCGTATCCGCCCCAAATCATACGGCGTATTGAATGTCTGGACGTTATCAGTCTTTATTTTCCATGCACTTTAAAAACATTATTGTCAGTTCTGCGAATACGCCGTATTCATCTATTTGATACGTCGAATCCACAGTCTGACCCATATTTAGTTTGTTTTAGTTTAGTTTAAATTAACCGTAGATACCAAGATAGGAATGCACCTGTTTTTCCTATATTTTACACAGGACCTCGTGAAGGAAATATCAACGAATATTGGTGGAGAATTTACAAATCTGGAAATCTTGAAGTGTTGGAGTCTTGAAACCTCAAGACGGCTGTTCAACACACGATCTTGCTCATAAACGCAAATTGGAGAATCTACCGAGCAAATATCAGGGGAGTTTCTCATTCTAATTCTTTTTAAATTCCCGTATTTAATGTTTTATATATACAACGAGGACGTTGTATAATTCAAGTGGGGGGATGGAATTAGAATGTTTACTTGTCCTAAATTTTCACAATAAAAGGCTTAAATTATGCTCAAATTTAAATTTTTTCAAGCATACTTTTGTGAAATTACATGTTACATAACCCGCACACAATAACCCTTGATAGATATTGTGAGGATTTAACCTTTCCGTTTCCAAATGTTTACCCAAATTCCACAAAATATGAGTGTGCCGGTGATGTTGTAGACTTTAGAACTTGGCTTGGTATATCTATTCGAGACCACAATAATGAGTATTATGGATTTAATTGGAGTAACTTGTTTAAATTGGTAAATCTTAGGATTACAACCAAATCGCCTATACATGTTGTTTATTAACTAACTACACCGGTTAGTTAACCTCCAGTTTAAACCCTTCCACTCTCATCTTTAGAGTGATGATCCACTAGAACAACCCGTAGAGCCAATCCTTTAGGAATTTACACCAATTATTTGTTTCGTTACACCCTTACACCTTAACCTACCCTGTTAGATTAAGTTTAATTTACAGTTGCTAGTTGCTTAAAGTGTAAAGTCTGTATTTCCTGAGTCTTGTGTCATTTTCTATCTTTGGTGCAGTTAAAAATTTGCACACTGTAAATGAGAATGTATACTAGTAGTCAAAGCTCATGTGATTTTACTACATTCACAATTAATGGTGAATCCAAAGAACGAAGAAATTACCAAAGGAATTATCTAGAATTATTATGATCGTGAAGATGGTGAAACTACACCGAGATTTGAAGTTTAGTTAGAAAAATTGCAAAAAAATAAGAAAAATTGCAAAAAAAAGAAAAGAAAGTTTGAAGATAATCGTTTCGCGAAAGAGCATTACCAAAGGAATTATACGAAGGATCGATTATTCGTTGATACGTCGACAAAAATCAACGATGTAGAGTATTGTACAAAGTGGAAGATATCGCCACTTACCTTGTAGAGTATGTAAAGTTTTGGGATGATTGGGGAGTTGACCGTTATGGGAACGCCAACTTAGGTTGTTGTTTTTGATCTATGATCAAGACGTTGTAAATAGTTGTGTCTTTGTCATAATAACGGTCGGGAAAATAAGTGTCTAGCAACTTGTACTTTAAGCCTTAATCTATTTGTTTCTAACAACAATTTACTTCCCTCTCACCTAATGATTAACCTCTGGTTTTACGCGAATGAGGAGCCATACGAACATGCATGTCTATTCCGGCGTTCCGGCCATGTATGCATGTCTTGTACCTTGTTGGTTTATGACTTTTGGTGAAAGTTAGAAGGTTCCTACCCTATATCATTCTTCATCCTAACCGTTGGTTAAATTCGAATGGGGATGTGATCGAACACTCATGTCTATCCTGGCGTTCCGGGTGTGTATGTGTGCTTCAGCTGCCTTGTTAGAGTGGTACTTCTGGTGAAAGATTGTAGAATGATCAAACCATACGCCTTTCCATACAAAAACCCATATTTACCTTTATAAACTTGTTACTCCTTGGCTTTAGTGGTGGAGATGTGTATTCTTGCCAAGCTTATGATAGAATACTCGTCACGACCGAGCAATTGAGCGAATTAGTTACATGTTACCACATAGATTAGTTGAGTGATTTGAGTGTTTTCATCTTCCTATTTCGTGAGGTGTTTGGTTGTGTACTTGTAATAGATCGAATAAATGCTTTAACAAAAAATATCCTTAGGGATACATTTTTGTAAACTTCTAAAGGCTACTTGAGGACAAGTAGGATTCAAGTGGGGGGATATTTGATGACATCAAATAACGTCTATTTTATAGCATCGTTTATCCCACGATATTAACCCATTTTGTATAGTTATTGCAAAGAATTGTTACTTAATCGTTTATATTTGAGAATTGCAGTAATTATGAAGTAATTGGTGAAACATAGCAAAAGGCGCGCATTCTGGAGCTTAAATGAAGATATTTTGAAGATTACTATTCTGAAGACCAATACGCCGTATCCATCAAGAAGATACGGCGTATCCGTGCCTGCACTCACCAAAGACCACAGAAGATTAAAGAGCAATACGCCGTATCCAGAGGACTCAATATGCCGTATTCAAGATATGGAATCAATATAATATTCTGAAAGATATCAAACGTGGTCCCTACTCCAAGAAATCCCCAATACGCCGTATCCAACCCATTAGATACGCCGTATTGAACCGACTTCCAGACATTATAAATAGAAAACTCAAAAACGAGTTTTAAGTGTGCTAAATCATATTCTCGATACCTAAACCACAAAAGTCAATTTTCAGAGGAGAAAAAAAGCAGAAGAGGTCGAGCAACGTATTCAATTCCATAGGAGACATCGTGTAATTCCATATACTTTAGTAATCGTTTAGTTTTTGGTATCATTCGTTAACTCGGTTAGTTTACCTTGGCTAAATTATTACTCTTGTATTTATTATGACGTTTAAAGGCTAATACCTTCGGGTATTAGCCATTATTATGAAGATCTAAATGTTTGGTATTTGTTTATATCGATTTCTTGATTTATCATTGTATGCTTGTTTATGTTTATCAATTTATACTTGTTTACGCGCTTTTGTATGCGACCTATCATTCAACTGGATCTAGCTAAGTGGACCAAGCAGATCTAGAGTCCGGGATAGCTCTCCATATAGTAATTTATACACCTAGAATAATAGTTACACAAATATTGTCCTTCTAAGTCTGTGTCTAGGATACGCTTCGGGCTTAACTAGTTAATTGGATATTGCCAATGGTTTATTGATCGAGGGGGGGGGGGGGGGGGGGGTTATTAATTTTTTTGTTTTTTTATTTTTAGGTTTTTAATTGATGTTATTGGTGTAAGGTTGATAGTTATTTGTGTTTTTGTTTATAAGTGTTTACAGTTTAAAACAAATATTTTCCTTCTAAGTCTGTGTCTAGTACGCTTCGGGCTAACTAGTTATTGATATTGCCAATGGTTTATTGATCGTGTTGACTAGCAGGTGACCTAGATAATTCAACAAATAACGTTCTGATTCCATTAGATAGTTGGACAAGTGGACTACTAGTGTATAGATTGCCATTAAGCGGTAAGTGGGTAAAGTCTCTATGAGCTAGGGTTTAACAAGATCACCATTGCTTTAATCCCTAAGATAGATTATAATCAGCAAATAAGGATGCTTTATGCGGATGCTTTAATTATGACAGAATTAACGTGTCTAGGTCTTAGGATGATGTAACGCCTAAGTCTTAAGAATGACATGCCACCTCGAGAGAAGAAATCATTGCACTAAATAAACAAACCAACGTTCTAATTGGATTAATAATGTTTAATACAGTTTTCTTATATAAGGTTTGACTGCTCTTTTATCTTTTGTTAATTAGCTTGCTAGGGTAACAGCTTCTTGAATTGATTGTAGTCACCAACCAAACCGTGCCAGTCTCTCAAGCTGAAAACCCTCATTTTCCATTAGAATTAGGATTTAGACTGACATAGGTTTAACATAGGATTAGAATAGAATTAACATAGATTAGATAACCAAGATATTAATTAAATTGATAGATTTAACCTCGCTCTCAGTGATCGATACCCTACTTACCACGAAACTACTTCTAATCGGGTACACTGCCCGTTAAAGTGTTGTTTTTGGTTGAGTTGGCAAAATATAAATTTAAAACTTGAATCATATAAAAAACAACCCTACACTACAACACATCACAATCGTTTTCTTATATAACATTATCTCCTTGGAAAGTCAAAGTCCTATTAGTTTGTATCAAAAAGTGATAGGTTTGGTTTGACCTCAAATGTTAAAGCACATTATTAAAATTATATCATGTTTGATAATGTACAGGCTTATCGGTGGATGATATAACAATGGGGAGGAAAGGTAATTGGGTGTCTTTAATTAAAAAGGCATTAAGTCTGAGCTCCAAAGGAAAGAAAGGCCAGGTTTGGCACAAGTTTCATCGCGTCTTTTTCTTTCAAGGGGGAAAGAATTATTCTAAAAATGCGAAAGAAAGGCCAGGATTGACACATGCCTATTCTGTTGCAGTTGCTACCGCTGCTGCAGCTGAGGCGGCTGCAGTCGCTGCTCAAGTTGCTGCTGAGTCAGTTCGACTTGCCGAGTTGACTCGGTATTCAAGGAAATCAAAGGAGGAAACAGCTGCTATCAGAATTCAAACAGCTCTTCGTGGCTACTTGGTATGTCAATGTTGTATCAATATGTATCTTAAAAATATCTGATGTCATAATATTAGTCAAATGACTAATTTTGTTTTTTATTTTCTTTTTTATGTATGCAGACAAGGAGGGCTCTACGGGTGTTAAGATGGCTTGTGAGGTTGAAAACACTGGTGGAAGGGACTGCTGTGAAACGACAAATGGCAAACACACTCAAATGTATGCAAAACTTATCTCGTGTGCAGCCCCAAATCAATTCTAGCAGGATAAGGATGTCTGAGGAGAGTCAAGCTCTTCAAAAACAACTTCTTCAAAAACAGGCAAAAGAAATGGAGAGCTTATAGGTTAGTTTTCGTCTTTCATTTACAAGGATTTTTTTAATTTTATGTATTATGTGTGTCGTACCTAGAAATTCGATTAACATTGATGCGTATATTATGTTATAAAAGATGGGTGAAGAATGGAATGACAACCCGCAATTAAAAGAAGAGATTGAAGCAAAGCTTCTCAGCAAATACGAGGCTACTACGAGAAGAGAAAGGGCGATGGCTTATTCATTTTCTCATCAGGTAAATATATCTATAACTCAAAAAATATTACATGTGCGAGTCATAGAGACATAAATCCAAAAGGTAATATCGAGTACACATATTTTCTTCTTAATGCTTACAAAGCCGTGAAGGCGTTTTTGCGTGAAAATTGTTTTGGTCTTGTGCTTATTAAACTGTTTATTTGACTTTTTATCTTGTCGTGGTAATAATCAATTGTCAATGTTTGGATGAACTACTAGTTAATAGTTTCATGATATTTGCAACAAATTTGATTATGTAAACATATAAAATCACTTGATTACCCCAAAATGTAATATCAAGTACAAATATTTTCTTCTCCTCCAAAATTCTAAATGGTTGATCTATTGAGTCTTGCTTTTGCTTCACATATCACTTTAGTTGTTCTATGGTAAATGTTTGAGGGTGGGCGTAATATCATGAACTGACTTGAAGACTATGCAAAGGTTTATGATGTCATGTATATTTTTTATCTTGATTGCTTTTTAAATTCGATATTTACTAATTGTATCTATGGCATGTTACTTTTCGCGTACACCTTGAATTGCAATAAAACATGTATGATTTTACAGGTTGTTCACATGAAAGCCTTTAGATATCATGTGCGGGTGAAATGGGTCAATGTGAAATAAGCTTCTTCGACAAGTATATACTGCTACTGTGTTTACGCCATGCTCGAAATCACGATTATAAGGTATCAGTCGTTAAGTATTAGTGATCTAATATTCAACAATTAGCTAATAAAAATGAAAATGCTTTATCAACCACATATGTAATTAACCGAATCAGTTTAGCTAAAATCTCAATAGTCTTGCTTTATATGCACATGGTATTATGCTCTTTATAAATGTATTCTCATCAATCATTAAACATTATGTGGGAGCAAGTAATTGGATAGTGCATGTGCATACTCGCAACATTATCATCTCTTTATATGTGCCAGGTTGGGCATGGCTATACTAATATGTGAATTTGTTTTGTTTAGGAAGTTGCAGAATCGGTAAAGCAAGACTTTGGTAGTATTTATATTTTGATGCACTCACTTGCCAAAAGTCTTATCACCGCCACGTTACGTTGTGGGTATCTTAGAGAGCTACATAGAGAGCTAAAGTAGTAATAGGAACGATTTACACAATATTGTCTTATAAACTCTTTGCTAAATCATATTTATTCTTTGCTAAATCAATGTTAATATTGTATTATAAACTCTCTTGCTAATTACATTTATTCTTTCCTAAATCAATGTTTCACAATATTGTCTTATAAACTTTCTTGCTAATTACATTTATCCGTCCACATTACATCTTCAACAATACCTTAAAACTCTCCGTCCAACGGACAGGCCTTGAAACCAGTTTTAAATAAGAGAAAATTTTAATAGAAGATGTGTTTATTTTTGTAAGTGAATATGAAACGTTGCAATTACTTCTCATCCTTCTCATTTAATTCGAACTACGTAATTTTGTTTTGCATTATATAGCGGGCTTATGGCTTATTTGATTTCGTCTTATGTTTCACAAAACTCACTTTTTGTGTCTTGTTTTGAAAATATTTTGTCACTTATATAACCTTATCATGTCGTAATAAACTTGAATAAACTAAAAAGTTTCAAAATAAGCCACAAAAAATGAGCTTATGAAACATAACCTGAAATTAAATAACCTGTAAGCCCGCTATATAAGCCGAAACAAACACCCCGAGAGTGCTTGTTTAAGCTTATATGTGGGCACATGAGCTTATTTAATTTCAGATTATATTTCATAAGCTTTAGTTTCTGGCATATTTTGAGATTAACATTCACCACCGTCGAGTTAAAAAGTTATTGGGCATATGTATAGGTTTTTGCGGCCAATATTTGATTTATACTACATATGAGTCGTCAAGTAAAGATACTAATTAGGCATTACACTATAGATCACGTTGTTAGTCTACTGTTTTTATCTCCTTTTTAATTACTTGTCATAATTCACTTGTTTGTTTATTCATATTTTCACATAATCTTGATTGTTTGGATCCAAAACAAAAACCTCATCCTTGACTGTTTTGCATTTTTAAATTATTGTTATTTACTTTATAAACAATTTTCATCGCTCATGCAATCAATCTGGTCTTATACTATACACAAATAGGTCCACTACCCGGAGTCTTAGTATTTCTTGTTAGATTAAAGATTATAAATTTTAAAGCTCAAAATCACACGTGTTACATGTGGATAAATGCTAAAGAAGCGATGATTAAATGAATATAAGTTGATAAAATATGAACTGAAAAATAATCAAGAGAAGAAACGAAAAACAAATCAAGAATTGATGATAACACATCATATGTTGACATAGTCACATTCTTTTGGTCGTAACTACTTTATACGAACTTTGCTTTTAATTATTCAAGATGACACATAACTTAATTATTCAAGATGACACAAAACTGGGAGAAGGAGATCAACGACTTTAGTTTTGGGGTTGAAAGCTTAAATTTCACCATGTTTGTGTCGCAAGACGAGTAATTTCTCGCAACGTGGGTCAAACACTCATAACGTGGGTAGCGACATTCCCGACTGACCTAAAGTCAAATAATGTGGCCTATAAATACATATTTTGATTCCCCAAACCTTGGCATTCAATTTATGTCCCCTAAAATCGAATTGGTTAATAAGCTTTAGCTAAAGGGTGAGAATTTTCTCTCAAATTCTTCAGAAATAAAATGACTAGCAAAAAGAATATAAATCAACATTTGTTAATTAGTTCAAAAAAATAAGAGTTTTCTTTATGTTTTTTCATAGAGTTAGCAACAAAAATATTCAAAAGTTTTGACCAATAAATTTTGCAATAAACGATTCGTTTTTTACATTTCCAATTTCATTGCTAATAAATGATGGTTTGATTAACACAAATTAAAATTTCATTCCTAATCTTTTTGCAAGGAAAATTTTAGAAAATGTCGTTGCTAAAAAAAAGAATGTTCCCACCAAATTTTGGAAAGATATCAATGAATATAGCAACTAAAAATCGTTGCTAACTGAAGATTCCAATTTAACTAAATTTTGTTTTTATATTCTTTGCTAATGTGTGAATCTAACGACGACTTATTGGCCATTACATAGCTTTCGTTGCTATTGGCAAATTTTCGAGTAGCGATGTTTTAATGTGTTGTGAGTTATTTGTCGTTAAACGAGTTTGTGTATATAAGTAGAGTATAGATAAAAACAGATGATTTTGACATTATTGTTTTTTATTTACACTCGTTAATGTATAAGCATTAATCATGGTACAATTACATGATCTAGATCATTAAAAAGTAAAAGTGCGCAAATCACTTTCAATAAATAAATGTTAAGGGATATGATGATTACCGCAAAAGTAAAAGTGGTGTGAAAATAGAGATGATTAAAATAATGATAATTTAGCTTTAAGAGTGACTGGTAATTTAGCATTAAAAGTGGGTGTAACAATAACGAGATCTACCACAACCATCTTAGCTCCATATCATTTTTCATTCCTTCACAAAATCAACCACCAAACATCGTAATAGTGAACACTAAACCAACCACACAACCATATAACAATTAAACACAAAACACACCCCACAATATGTCACATCAACAACCTAAATGGAAGAACTTTACCTATTTTGAGTATGTATAACGGTGGGTTAAAACTTCGTGGGTTAGTTGGCTAAAATGTCGAAAACCATGATTGCCCACAATACGTTCACACGCACATGATACTAAACTTTCCTTTGGTCATGCAGATGACCGAACCATCTTCAAAGTTGTAGCACCACGCATTAAATGGGGTGAGCAGCTGAGTAAAGGCTTTGGTCTAGTGCTTTATGAGTGGTCAATCAACCAAAAAAATTTGAATTCAAGTCTCTCTAAAAATAATGTGAGTTGTTGTGTATGTATCATAAATGGTATAAAAGTATAAAAATTGTTGATCTAAACAAAAAAGTGAGCGTTAAAATGATGTCATGTAAGGCACCACACACAAATGCATGATGCTTATGTATTGTTACATTTGTCTAATTATGCCAGACGTTACACATAGATGAAAAAGATGAGTGGTTGTTTGTAAATGTGTTAGTCCTTTAATAGTAAATATGAAAAAAGTAAAAAACAAAGTACTTTTAATCTACCGGTCATAAAAAAATTAATAGGGTAAATTACACCGTTCGTCCCAATACTCAGACCCGATTGCGAATTTAGTCCCTAGATAACGAGGGGTCGATGTCGTTAATCCATAAAGTCGATTATGGTTACCTGTTTGGTCCCTCGAGCCTCGTTATACGTAACTGGAGTTAGTTTGACTTTTTATCCATGGGCATTTTAGTAACTTCAAAATTTCCCTTTTATCACCGTTGGTCCCTAACTAAATAATCCCAATGGATACTTTACTGTTGGTTTTTTTGTCATTTTCCGCGTGCACCATTGGTCCTTGAATCGTTTCTGTGTATTATAAATGATGGGTTGCAAGGTAAAACACATTAATTATAAAATGGTTCGTTATTCGTGTGGTTTGCAAGCCGTGATCAGAACATCATTGACTTATCTAAGTCCTGGTTGCCGTTTCTATGGCTGTCCTACATTTGTAAGTATGATCGGATCGAAAAAATATGTAAAAAATCTATTTCTTTGTTTATTTACACATCCTTCTCTTTAATTTTCAGAGTCCAACCTATATCAACTTCCTCCGGTGGTTTGATCCACTAATGTGTCAAAGGTATGTTCAGATTATCCTTGGTTTGTTGAGGTCACGTAATGAGCTTGAAGAGATCCTTGCTATGGTTGAAGAAAAGTGATTGGAGTTGATGAAATATCTCATCATAGCTAGGTTGTGTTTGAGTTTTACGTTTATTGTACAATGTGAAGCTTTAGGGTAGTTGCCTTTTTGGGTGAAAATTGGTCAAATACATATTAAATTTTGGGTAGATGTTCTTAGTAGGTAATAGGTTATGGTATTATGGATGAATGTGATTTTTTGTTGATTGATTAAATGAATAGGTTCGGTTGTTAGTCATATTGTTGTGGATGAATGTGTTAATTTGTTTGGCTAACGAAGTCAACATTTAGTGTACTGTTATTTGACTTATAAAGTCTACAAGACTATCTGTTAAATTTAATTGGGTTCACTGGTATGATTTAGCACTAGTCAAATAATCAGTATAACAATTTCGCACAAAAATAAAAAAAGCTAAAACAAACAAGAAATTAATTCATACATTACAAGAACAACAACTGATCTTGTATAATTCATAGCATTGATATAGATAAAATAAATCTCGACTAACTAATTCATAACAAACATAAACGAAGCCACTGCCCCAAAGACTATCATAGTTGACTTTTAAAAGAAAGCATTCTTTTGACTTTGCTTTAAATCTTTCATAAGTTGTTGCATTTGACCTTCCATATCAGCAAAGTCAGCTTGAAAGTGCAAGTTCTTCTTGGCTTCTTACTTCATCTTCTAGTTCTTCTCTTTATGAGGGACTAAGAAGCAGATGCATCTTATACAAATGATCTTTGTACCGTTTATATTATAACTCCAGATCACACCAATGTCATCTATTACAGTGCTTGATTCCTTTTTTTCTGAAAATAAGAGAATTTATAATTAGATAATAAAATAAGATCTAGAAAAATGCAACGACTTACATATTTGTTAAGGCAAACACCAAATCATCTAGCAGGGTTTGAACGGGTCCAAGAGATGAGCATCATCAATGGACGCCGACATTTACACTTTATAGGAGGGATGGAAGAAGATGAAGACATTCTTGAAACGATTTTCTTATTTTGACTGTGTTTTTGTTTGGTAAAAAAGACGTAGACTTTATGACCGTTTCCCGTTAGTAATAGGTGTAAGTGGTTTTGTTAGTGTTTTTTTTAACTTACACCATTGGTCCCTCAATATGTTCTATTGGTTTTCGTTACTTGCACGCTTGGTTCTTGAAGTCATTGCGTGATGTGCTCTCACAGTTTAGTCGTGTTTTACATTTACCTTCCCAATGTAATAATTGTGTTTTTGACTCATCGTTTGTGTAGTCGATTCATCTCTATATATTCACTTATATTTAAATCCACTTCGCGTATCGTCCTTCATATCCAAAAAACACACGTACAAACCTTAACTTCCTAAACCCTTTCACTATCATAAAACCCACCTTATTCTATGGTTGTTGCTCGTGGATTTGTTCATCTGAAGTAACTCAGGGTTTTAGCAAATTCTACTAAGTTTCCAAAGCAATTGCTCGTTTATTTTGACATGTAGACGCAAAGGGAAGCTCAGCTAGCCAATGAACTTTCCAATGTGTAAATGAAAGGCGGGCATTTATATATGAGCTTAAATGTTTGCCGAGAAATTTGGTGGCTTATAAGACGAGGGAGGAACTCAAGCGACTTGAGAAGGATGATTTAATTAAGGTGATGGAGCTGAGAAATGCAGTTTTACAATTGCGCCTTCAGGTCCATAAGAAGGTTGATTTTTATAAAACTCTATAAATGGGTGATGGTCGGGTTGTGGGGTTGTTCTTTTTGCTTTTGGGTGATATATTGTTAACATTTATGTCTTTCAGTTTGTTAATGAATGTATAATTGCAACTTTTGTTTGTTAATCATTGAATTATTTCAGTATAACGTCTTATTGGTTTTGTAGTTGTTTTGTGGGTAAATTACATTATTCATCCCTGAAGTGAGACCCGTTCACATGTTTTGTCTCAACCAAAGTGTTATATGTCATGTTTGCATAGTAGTAATCATACGAAACTATTAGAATAAAGGAGAAGAGCTAGAGAGTATTTTTCATCATTTTCTAAATTTTCATTTCAAAGGGAAGATAGAAATATGAGGGAGAAGTGAATTACAAAATGTAAAGACTTGTATAAATACCTCTCCTAGATGGATATTTATACTTATTGTTGTTCATACTCTATTTTTCTAACTTTAGTCAAACCTTTGTCAACCTTACTTAACTTTGACAAAGATAGACTTTATTATATTATAGTTACTAATATAACTATAAAACAAAACAAAACTATACAAAGACCAATTCATATAATAATAAACACTTTTCTTGAACCTAACAATTTCCCCCTAAGGGTTGGCTATTGTCGATAGAATTGGTTAGTATGTAACAGATGCTTCATTGTCGATAGAATTGGTCTTCCATTCACAAAAGATTTCTCTTTCTCATTTTCCTTTTGATAAACAAAATATCTTTTCACCATGTTTCTCCCCCTTCAGGAGGATCAACATTCCTATGATGTTCATCATGGTATGTGAAAAGGAATTGCTTTTCAAACTTGGCTTTCAAAATTTCCCATAATTCTAGATTAGCAGCTTGATCTTGAGGTGTTGTCTTCATTTTTAAATATAATTGTTGTTGAAGATCAGCGGTTGATTTTCCAGCAGTTGATGAACTTTTTGTTGGATAAAGATTAAGAGTTGTATGCTGCATGTGCTTTCGAAACAGTTCTTCAATCATTTTTGGTGCATGAGTGGCAAATTCCTTAGAGATTATTTCTTATGCATTTATAGGATCAACTTCACGGTCTTTGTAAACTGCAAGATTAACCAAAAAGTGTCATTTCCTTGTTGATCATCTCATTAGTCTTTGCAAATGTCAGTTCAGGCACAATCGTGTTACAATGATCAAGAACTTCTCGAATCTTTCCCATTAAGAAATCATGAGTAATGAATTTGTTTTTGATATGAGAACGAATCTGACCACGACGTCTGCACATGCCAGCAATACTTCCTGGAAGAATCTTCGTCTTGTATAAAATAGGTTGTTTCTTGCGTTTAGATGTTGACGAATCTTTGGATGTAGTAGCGGTTGGGAGTGGGACAATATCCGTCAATTCCTGAGTAATATTCTTATCTGAAGAAAAGTTTATCCTCGGGGATTTAGGTGGTGTGGGAATTGGTGTATGCATCTCCTCAGTCCTAGTCTCCAAACTACCCGTATTAACATCTTTCTCTGCAATCACCTTCTCTTCGTCATCATCATCATCAACGTATTCTGGATTTTCCTTATGATTCCCGGGCTCTAACCTATCCTCGGAGTCATCATCATCTTTTTCACCTTCAACCACCTGCTTTTGTCTAATGGTTATTTTTAATGATTTATGTGGTGAACTTGATTCTCCAACAATCTGCTTCCTCTTCTTCCCATGTGGACTAGCAGTAGAAACGGTAGGTGTCCTATGGGCTCTAGGTGTAGACCTATGCGTTCCTTGGGAAGAAACAACCAGTTGCAGTTGATTCATTAGAACATCTACTCCAACAAACACCATCTCATACTCCTTAAAGTCATCGGTGGCACGGATCTCCTTAGTCAGAAATGCATCTGGAATTAACATCCCTCGTACAAGCACATTCCCAGTAGTATACATACTAACCAATGGAGTATCATCCTTGATGGAATGATAATACTCATCAACTCTTTGAGGAATGTCTGGGAATTTCTTCATCAAATCAAAAATTATAAGCTTGATGAATTAAGGATACTGGATGGCTTCCTTCTTCTGAAACACATTGCTCATGAAATCCCACCATAGAAGAGCAGCATAATCAACATTTGTTCGGTTGATCACAACATAAAACAATTGAAGAGTGTTGATCTTTGTCTGATCGTGTCTAGATGTTCTTGTTGTTAAGCAGCGATTGAACACCTTGAACATTGTTTGCCATGGTTGAGCTAAATTCTTCGTATACAAGGCGCTAACTTTATCAATGTTATGTGTTTGATCACATATCAATTTTCCTTATTAAAACGAGCTTAAATGACCAAAAATACATGAAAAATACATTGTATATGTGTGCTTTGTAAATTGTATTGTGTATGTAACAGATATATCAAAAATGGACAAAAATAGAGTCAAAAAGGACAAAACCGAGCACAGGATTAGAAGAGCGTGAGAAAACAAAGCTGAAGGCGTATTCATTTTTAATGGGCCAACCCGTACCCGTTTCATGGGCCGGGTCAACCTATTAATTATTGAGTCTTACCAAGCCTATGTCTTATAACAATTCTTAGTCTAAAAATACAAATCTAATCCAATCTATAGTCCAAGCCCAATCCACTAAACCTGACCCAAGTCAAACAATAAGAAAAACCTCGCCTTTTGTTACTGTTCACCCATCCCCTCCTATTTTCACCACAACGAAGCCTAGGGTAAATCTACCACATCTACCTCTTCTAGAAGGCTTACATGGCTCCTCTAACATCATACCCAGGCCACGTTGGCAATCCCAAGCATTCTCATTAGTTGGACGGACCTGGAAGTGATCTAAAGGCTCAAAATAGATGATTGAAAGTTGTTATGATTCAAGGGTTACGATTGAAGGAAGATAGACGCTCCTCAAGGCCTAGAAGTTTCTCCTCTTCACTATAAATAGATAAAGGCAGTCACACAGTAGGACTAGTAGTTTTTATCTAGTTTTTAGTAGCTTTTAGTATTTTAGCTTAAATTTTTAGCTTATTGTCCTTTTGATGTAATTTTCATTTCAAAAGCTTGTAATCTGTTTAATCATTAATAAAATTCAGTTTCCTTTAATTGTGTTGAATTTATGTGTTTTTACTTTTATGCAATATTACTAAAATGTATTTGGATTTTACTTAAATAAGCTCAATAAGCTCTCATTCAATAAATAAGCTAATACTTATTCAGTTAAGCTAGCTTATAGCTTAACTGAATAAGCTAGTCATTTAAATACCTCAAAATCAGTTTAAGCTTATGTTATGGAAGATAAGCCAGAAATGGAAGGGCTTATGGTACTTTACCAGCTTATGAAAATAAGCTAGAGCTTGTAGATTAAGTTCTAAAGAGCATTATAAGTCCTTATTTAAGCAAAGGACTAGGTATGTTTCTAATTTCATTTTCTAGCTTAGTTTTAATTTCAGCATATTAAACTGCTTATTCTGGCTTATAACTGCTTATTTGTGCTTATTTAGTCATATTATAGCTTAATGTGTCTAGTTTTTAGTTTAAAATAGTTTAGTTTGAGTTTTCATAGAATCTGTCCTTTTTAGTTAAAAATAGCTTATTAGTTTAGCTTTTTGATAAGTGTTTATTTTTCTAATGTTTTTGCTTATTTGTCATTATTAATCTTAGTACTTAATCTGTTTCACTATTTGAAGCTTAACTAGTTTTGTCTTAGCTTAAAATTTGATTTTCAAATATTAAAGGGGTGTTTGGGATAAGGAAATTTCAATTAGTAAAATCATGTTTAACTTGTTTTTGGTTCCCAAATCAGTTTTCATAAGCTCAAATAAGGTCTAAATGATAGTTTTCATAAGCTAGGATTAAGTTTTGCTTAGTTTTCAAGTTTGTTAATCAAAATTCCAAATCTGCTAGTTCAAAAGTGGGGCTAAACTGTTTGAGTCTTGGATTGATAAAATAATGCTTTAGGTGTAGTTTTTGAGTTCAAAATGTGGTTTCTTATGCATTAATATGCATCTGTTTTAAGTGCATAGTCTTTGATAAAAGTCTTTTTAATAATTTAAATCAAATTCAGTTAAGTAGAGTTAGTTAGTTTGTTGTTCTTAAGAGTCTAGATTATCAGATCATTTGTGGTTAAATATTTAGCTGTCCTTTGGTTAAATTTGATTTCATTTAGCTTATTGTAGTGTGGTTTAAATCTGTTTTAAGTTTTTAGTTGGTTAAAATAGCTTTTGAGTCTTAAAATTAAGCTGCAAATTTTCAAAAAACCAAAAACAAATAGTGTAGACTATCTTTTGCATTTGCCTTTTTCTAGCTTATTTCTTTACTTAATTAGCTTAATTTCAGCTTATTTGTGTACTTTGAGTTTAGTACTTTATCTATTTTTAACTTTTAGCTTTTACCTAGTGCTTTTTGGTCTTTAAATTTTAGCTTAAAAAGTGGAAAAAGTCCTTTAAAATTCTTTTGGTGTCAACTGTCTTAATGCATTTAAGTTCTTTTTAGCTTATTTTACTTGCTTAATTTTAGTCCCTAGTGCTTATTAGGTATAGGTCTAAGTCTGTTTTCAGCTTATTTAGTTTTCTTATTGCTTATTAAGTCCCAAAAAGCCAAACAGTTTTAGTTTTTTTTTCAAAGTCTTAAGAAAACCAAACTGTCACTTTTTTATTGATCTTTTCTAGCTTATTAATAAGTTTTGGTTTTTAGTCACTTTATTAAAGTTGCTTATTTTTGCTTATTCTTTAGCTTTTTCAAAAAGAAAATTAAAAAAAAATGTTTACCAAAAAGGGACAGTCACATGACTTGAACCTGTGACCTCCCTCACACAACACACACGTCTTACCAACTGCCCTTGGGTCTTTTTCAGTTTATTCCTTGTTACATTATATTAATTTAGGTTTTAGCATATTCAGCTTATTTGATTTTAAGCAGCTTATTGGTAATAGCTTATTGTCTTGTTTTTCTTTGTAAACCCTTAGAATAAGTTCTAGTATTTTTATAAATTTTCTCAAAATTTTAGGATACAGTTTAGTAGTTTTAGTTTAATTTTTAGTATTATTTAGTTTTAAAAATAGTTTTATTTAGTTTAAAAATTCAAAAAAATAATTTCTGTTTTTTAAAAATTAGTTTAATACATTTAGTTTAAGAAAATTGCATTTTGAGTTTTTAGAATTTTAATTTGTCATTTTTAGTTAATTAGTTAGTAAATTTTAGTTATTAATTAGTTTTTAATTGATTTTAAATGTCGTTAGGATTTTTAAATTGCCTTGATACCTAATTTAGCGTGCCTTTATGTGTTTTCCCTTTGCGTTTTTAGATTTAGAATTTAAATTCCAAAATATTGATTATTCAAGCACGCGATCACGAACCGAAACAAGATTTTCAAATTCACGCTTCGTTAGGAAAACGACTCGGGAATGATTTGAACTTTATCATATCCTAAGGGTAATTTTCACATCAATACTTTTCGGAAATAAGTAATTAGCTTATTACTCTTTCACAAGAGCGATTTGCCTAAGTTGCTTATATTATATATATATACTATAATTGAAGACAAATCAATTTTTTGGCGCCGCTGCCGGGAAATTGTGTAACGATTATCGAGTTGAAGTTTGAAGATTAGTGCATTGAAGACCCTTCCCCATGAAGTTATCATTTTTTGTGAATATATATTTTACATTTTCTTTTATATAAAACTTAAAAATACAAAAATATTTTATTTTTCTCGATTTATTTTTGTAGATTTATTAAAACATTAAAAATACTTTTCCTAAAATATTTAAAATACCAAAAAAATAAAAAAACCCAAAAAATAAATCGTGTTGTCAATTGTTAAATCGGTTCACCTTTAGTTAACAAACTATAAGAGAAGTATAAGGAGGTTTGATCCTACGAACTTCGAACCAAAAGGAGAAGGTTTTTAATACTCTTCGCGCTTACCCGCTCCTCGGCTTCTTATTTTGTTAGTGCATGCGCACCCGCTCTTCATCGAATTTAATTGTTGAATCTAGACGTTCCAAGCAAATAGTCAAACCCGAGCTTCGTACTATTGTAGAGACTCCCGTTGCTACTATGACGGATACACGTACTATGTCGGAATTACTCCAAGCACCCACCGAGGGTTACGGAGATGCTATTGTTCTTCCCCTTATACTTGCCGAAAATTTTGAGTTAAAAGTCGGGTTACTTCAATTAGTAACTTCGAGCCAATTTCATGGTTTTGAGAGGGATGACCCTCATGCTCACATTCGATGGTTTAACAAGATCACTTCTACTCTTGAGTACCAGAATGTTTCTAATGAAGCGATCAAGTTAATGCTTTTCCCATTTTCTCTCGACGGAGCAACCCAGATTTGGCTTGAGAAAGAACCACCTCATTCTATTCTTACATGGGAGGATCTCGTATTCAAATTTGTGAATTATTTCTTTCCTCATTCAAAGACAACAAATCTTAAGAATGATATCACTAATTTTCAGCAAAGATTTGATGAGTCATTTGGTGAGGCATGGGATCGTTTCAAAGTTCTCCTCCGTAAATGATTACACCACGGTTTCTCAGAGTTGCATCAAATCGATACATTCTATAATGCATTGACACAATCCGATCAAGATTCTCTAAATGCAGCAGCCGGTGGAAATCTTTTGAACCGTACTCCTCGAGATGCTTTGACGATCATTGAGAATAAGTCGAAAGTACATATTTCACAAAACAAACCGATTGTTTCAAAAGTGAGTACTACTACTTCTTCTCCATCTCCTTCTTCAGATGTTACCGCTCTCACCGAGATCGTTAATGAATTAGTACTTATGAACAAGGCTACTCAACAAGCTACTGTGAAAGCCATAGAAGAGACTTGTGTGACTTGTGGTGGACCACATCCCTACTATGAGAGTCTTGCCACCGGTGGAAACACTTTTGATGCTTGTGCAGCTGTAGGGACCTACAATCAAGGAGGTAACGGATATTGTCCTCAAGGAGACCAGAATTATCATGCTAGCAACCAAATGGGACCACCCTATTTTCCTCCTCCAAATGTGCAGAACAGTCAAAACTACAACCAGAATCGGTACAATCAAAATCAAGGAAATTATCAAGCTCTGAACAATCAAGGATTCAATCAACAAAGAGGGCAGAACTTCAATCAAGGAAACAACAATTATCAAGCTCCGAATTATCAAGCCCCGAATAATCAAGCTCAAGTTGGACCTTTGAATGAGTTATTGAACTACATGAAAAGTAATGAAGCTACTTTGAGAGCCATGCAAACTCAAATGTGTAATATGAAGTCAGAATTGCGGAATGAATTCAAATCTTCTTTTACAAATCAATTTTCCTCTATTGAGACAAAAACCAATAAGCTAGAAAATCAAAACAATCAGATAATGAACATGTTAACTAATCTTACGATACAGAGGCAAGGTCCCTTGTGTTCGGGATCACTTCCTAGTAATACCGTTGCTAACCCGAGAGGTGACTCGAAAGCTGTTACTACCCGAAGTGGTGTTTCTTATGATGGACCTACGATTCCAACTACTTCTTCTCCTCTTCCGAAGGAAGTAGAACGTGAACCAGAGGCGACAAAGGACAAGGTGCGAACTACAAATTTAGGAAGTACCGCACACGTCCAACCTCTGGTTGTCCAAGTTCCTATTCCAGAGCCCTATGTTGCTCTGAAGCCTAATCCTAAACCTTCGATACCTTATCCTTCAAGGCTTAATGACTAAAAGCTCCGTAAAAAAGCTAATTATCAAATGTTGAAGTTCCTTCAAATCTTTCAAAGATTACATTTCGACCGTAGCTTTGTGGATGCTCTTCTTCACATACCTAAATTCGCCTTTACTTTTAAGAGTCTCCTTAGTAATAAGGAGAAATTATTCGAATTGGCTAATACTCCATTAAATGAGAATTGTTAGGCGGTGCTCCTAAAAAAGTTGCCCGAAAAACATTGAGACCCCAGCAAGTTTCTCATTCCTTGTGATTTTCCGGAGCTAGATGAATGCTTAGCCTTGGCCGATCTTGGTGTTAGCATTAATCTAATGTCTCTTTCCGTTTGGAAGAAGCTTTCGCTCCCGGAACTTACTCCTACTCGCATGACTCTCGATCTCGCAAACCGATCAGTTGCTTATCCGGTTGGTGTTGCCGAAGATGTTTTTGTAAAAGTAGGAAAGTTTCATTTTTCGGCCGACTTTGTAGTTGTTGATTATGATGTCGATCCTCGGATTCCCCTCATCACGGGATACCTTTCTTGAGGACGACTCGTGCATTAATCGATGTACACGGAGAAGAACTTATTCTCAGAGACGAAGATGAACAATTAATCTTTCATGTTGATAACACTTCGAAACATCCTCATGAGTCAATTAACATGATTAATTTTATTGACATCACATGCAAGGATCGTTTCTCCGAAGTGTTAAAATTTAAGAAATCAAATCATCCCTCGAGTGGCAGTACCACTCCTTTTTCTGATTCTCTTCTTGAGGAGTTCGCCGATGAACTCACTCTTCTTGACCCATTTCCACCGGGAAATGAGGATGATAATTTTGATCGTGAAGCAGATCTTAGAAAAATTAAATATTTGCTGAACCAGGAACCATCGACCGAGTCTTCTCCTAAGTCTGATATTGAGATAATTGATCCCATTAGGTTCACCAACGAACCTGCTCACGTTTACTCACCTCCACCAGGAGATGACGACAGTGACAAAGAGTGTGATTTTCCTTTTTGTGATAATTTTGTGACTTTCTCTAATCCTCTCTTCGATTTTAATGACGATTTTACCTCTAGTGATGACGAGTGATTTCTTGAGGAGAACGTTCAGGAAGAAAATTTTAAAATGTATTCGAACCCTCTTTTTGAATTTGATGACGAGTACATCTCTAGTGACGTAAATCCTCTTTTTAATGAGGAATTAGAGGACATCGAGAGCAAGGACTCTTATGTCTCTGATGAGCCGATTTTGCCAGTCACACCTCTTTTCGATGCTAATGAGGATGAGTGTTTCAACCCAGGAGGCGATATTGATGAGATCAATGCTTTTCTTGATATGGATGTTTCTACGTATATTAAGGTCGGTTATCATGATTCGAAGGGAGACTAAATCTTTCTTGAGTATTTGCTTAAGAAAATTGCTTCTATGGATTCTTCTCTTCTTTTCTCCTCCGGGAGTGAAGATATTATCTTTGACCCCGATATCTCTGTTTTTAGTTTTTATTCTCTTGAGCCGGTGGTCTCTCATCAGAGTGGAACTTTCATATGCTTCAATGTTTATCTAAACATCTTGAATGAAAGTCCGATGGAGATTTACTCTTCCACATGTTTCGTCCCTAATATCACGATGATATGGGGAGAGTCAAGCTAGAGACTCTTACAAAAACAAGCGCTTCTCGGGAGGCAACCCGTGTTTCTATCTTCTTTTTCTATTTTCTAATAAGTGTGACGTGAGGAGGCTCGCCTCTTCCTTTCTCGTGTTTCAAGGCTTGTGTTTTATGTTCAGGATTGCCCCGGATTATGAAGACTCTCATGCTCGTGGTTTTGTCCATCGTTCAATCGATCTTCTATCCTTAGCATGCTTATATATGGGAATCCGATATCCTATATCTTATTGACTAACATTTATCTATTAGCATAATAAATAAACAGCTTTAGATTTATGTAGAGACCCTTTTAAATTAGGATTATGCATTGATTTTAGTATGGGGGTGGCAGTCTCACATTGAGATAAATGTTTAGTTCTAGTATGGGGGTATCTATCGATTTGATCTTTCCTGCATTTGCTTTGTCTTCATGTAACCCCGTTTTGCCACCAAAAATATATGATTTTATGCCAAAATTAAAAAAAATTTCAAAAATAAAATAAGTGTTTTGACACGAATTTTTGACTTTCTGATGGTGAGAATAAGAATAAATTTTGACTTGATCGAGCATGTTGCGCTCTAGCTTGCCCCTTAACCTATATAAATTTAATATTTTGCTAGTCTTTTATACAAGAAGCTTTAAAACGCGAATTCTAGCTTGAAAAAGAGCCAAGAGTTTGCAAGTTTCCATAATAGACTTTAAATATGCAAAGTTTGATTTTATTAGACTAAGCATTCGCGGATCTTTTTATTAAAGATTTTAAATTTGCGAAGAACAAAAAATGATAGAGGTTTATATAAGTTAGATACTAAGCGTGGAGTAGTTGGATATCTTTAGAGCTCATAGAGGTTAATTGTGGCTTTTTGCTCCCATCAGCTTAATAAACGTTATATAATTGATAAATAAATAAAGTTAATTTGGTTTTTGCGATTCTTAGTTTAAATCCCTTCGTAGAGATTTATTCTGGTGAAAGTAAGGTACACATCGAAGTTTTGTCAGTGTTGTGGGGAAATAGGCTACCGATTCCTGACGGCTCGCTACCGTTGTCTATGTAGTTAAAAGACCATAGGACTTGAAATTTGGCTATTATAATAATAATAATCATAATAATAATGTAATAAACCGAAGCCGAAATAAGACCACTGGATCATGGTCGGCTCGCATACCGATGTGACGGTCGTTTAAAGGGTGGAGGTAATAATAATAATAATAACAAATCCAAGACTGATAAAAGTTTACTGGACCATGGTCGGCTCGAATACCGATGTGGCAGTTTTCAAAAAGGTCGAGGATCTCCTGGTCGAAATAAGTCTCCTGGACCATGGTCGGCTCTCATACCGATGTGACAGTTGTTTAAAGGACCGGGGGGGGGGGGTTAAATGTAGCAATAATAATAATAATAATAAAGCCAAATTTCGACTCCGGGGTTATCTAAATAAAGCCTCCGTCTCTGGACTCGTAGTTGAGTTTGTTTATTCGATAAATAAAAAGGATAACCCCTATATCATGCGAAAATTAGAACATTAATGTGGACCTTATTTCCTCACAATATCTCTCTTTAGGAAAGATTTCAAACTAATTTATGATCTAAACCGGGTTTTACCTGTTATATGAATAATGACATAATTATTCTCACCAATAATAAAGATAAAATAAAGATAAAAACTTAGAGGATTTAGGAATAAGGGAGCGGAAAGTAGCTATGCACACACAATTAGCATTTATGAGTAGTGTTAGCATCTTAACTTGTATTTAACAATGATTTTATCTTTTAAGCTTGTTTGGGGCGGGTTGCACAAATACGAGGACGATTGAATTTATCTTTTTGACATTATTAAAAGTGTTATCTTGTTCCGTGATCAAAAAGTTATAATTAAATAATGGAAATCAAGCATGTTGTCCTTGTATATATATATATATATATATATATATATATATATATATATATATATATATATATATATATATAAATATAATTATAATAAAAAATGTATACATATATAAAAATGGTAAAACGGGGCGTTTTAAACTAGTGATTTCTTAATCCCCTTAGATGAACACTTTGCTACTTTTCATGGTAATTAGTCTAAGGAGGTTAAAAATTTTGGTTTTCTATGCGTGTATTTATGACATTACGCGAGGACACGACAATAGCTTAGTATGGGGGATTTATGACATTCGTGTGTATTATAGTATTATAATATATATAAATTAGGTATCAATCAACCACTCCTTGATAGCTAACCTTGTTCATGAAAGATTCAATAATTTCAATGGTGACAGGTGTAACAAATGGATTGTCTGGTGTCTCCACTGAAAGTTTAAGAATAGCTCAAAACATATCCATTGTGTAAGTAATTTCTTGAGTATCCAATAGTTCAATGTGTTTGGGGTACATTGTGAACTGTCTACCATAAATGCGGTAAATACACGAACAGAACATCAGCTGTGCTGTAAAGCATAAAGCTTAGTGGATGATCAAGTAATATCTGCCCAGCAATCTTGCAGTCAGGAGAGCATGGAATACTCTGAAGCATCACATAATTGTTGCATCTCCCAATGGTATGGTATCTTGGAATAAGCTGAGCAGCTAGAATTACTTGTTGAGCCATGTGGAATACTGTATGATAACATGAAGTGATTAGTGAAATGAGATAAAGTTTGTAATATTCACATTTATAACATTTTTGTCTCTTTCCACTATGTCTGTTTTTATATACTCTGGCAATTGTTTTTGAGCATATTCTGATCATTTTCTTTCTCATGTGCCAATTCTTGCTTTTTCGGGCACATATAATCTTATTTTGTATGCTCTAGCATTTCTCTTTTGAGCATACTTTGATTTGCTTTTTCGCGTACGTATTTTATCTCTCTTTCTATTTAGAGTTTTCTCACCAAAAAGCATTTGTGAAATGATACTCTTTCAAGAAATAAAGATATACTCTTATTTAGACAACATCAACTTGGCAAAAACACAAGTTATGAAAAGCATCGATGGTTTAAGAAATCCAAGAGTATAACTTTATAATCTTTGAAACCTTTTTTAGTAAAAGAGTACCACTTTGTGACACAAAGAAACAACTTTTTGATAGAAATTGAGATAATTTTTCCAAACTCACAAGTTTTCTAAAGATGTTTGAAAACAATGAGTATACAACCACACTAATGTAACATCAATTGGATGGTCACTAAGTGACTCACTCCTCATTCTACTCATTGTAGAAAATGGTCGAAACCGTATGACTTAGACCATTTACCCAACTGTGTACAATAGACAGTCATAAACCATTTTGAACTTGTTTTTGAAACAATCTTTTCAAAACTTTGAACTTTTCCTTTTTGATGAAACATGAGAAACTTATGATCACAGACAGTTAAAGCTCCATTTTGTATTTTCATTTCCATTTTTATTTTTGAATCATTGATCACTTTGAATGAAAAATTTAGTTATACAAAACATATTCTTATATACGATATTTGGATGGTCAGTAGATTGCTCAATCCTCATCCTGTTAATTTCAGGAAACGATCGAAACCAGACACAATCTTCACCATTTGATCCATTTATCAATATAAAGATATGATTTTATAACAAAATTTATCATTTGTTTTCGTAAGATGCCATTTTGTTTAACTATTAAGCCCATTTGAGTATTCGTAAAAAAAATTAGCCCATTAATATTATTTTTTTCCGAAACCCACGCTAAAAAGCCTATTTTACCTTACGAAACCCTTTTATTAAGCTCAAAATATCATTTACGAAACCAACCCATTTGACCAATTACTGTTTACAAAACCAATTGATAAGCCCATACGAAACCGAAACATGAAAAATTACTTTCGTAAACATAATTATTGATGCGTACATTCTTTTAAAATATATTTATTCAAGTTTTAAATTTTTAAAACACGGTTCACCTGACAAACGCACTAACGGGCAGAGAACCTGATCATGAGTAGTGTAGAGATGGTAAATCCAAGGTCGTCCCAAGAGCCAAGTGTCAATTAGTTTTAATTTGAATTGTTACGTTTTGAAAATGGTTTGAGATTGATTTGAAAATAACATGAAAGTAAAAATGCGAAAAGTAAAAGAGATAGAAGTAATCAAGGAGAAAAGCGTGCTAGCGTAGCCATTTCTTTACTACGTTATAACTATGTTTTCCTGTGCAATTTTACACCATGGTTTCATTAGTGGTTTCTAAAGTCTATAGACTGTCTGCCCTATAATTCTTGCGATCCCGATTCCCTTGAAAGTCACGAAGGTAGGGAAACCAGGTCATAATGATTAATCCCAACTATCCCAAGAACTAGTCTAATAACCAATGTAGATTATTAACCCTCTTTGAAAGAGTTCCTGTGGTTTTTAAGTATATTAAGTGATAGAGGCGGTAACTTGGTTAATCCCTACACTAGGGATAGGGTTTTAAACCTACCCTAGTACCACTACTAATCCCATGTTCAATTGGTAATCTAATAACAAGATTAACATGATCTAAACCACCCGTAATACTACCAAAACCCAGGGTTACACGATAGTCAAAGGATATCTAACGAAACCATGATCTAACAGGAAACAAACATTATAACGATGGTAGATTCATGACTAGGCCAACACTTGAAGTGCTTAGCCGCTCATAGAAATAACACATCAAGAATTAATAAAGATAATCATGGATGGAAAACTCATAATTCTTACAAAGGCGGTTTATGAATGATCAAATACAAAAGTAAGATAAGTGTGATCTCCCTTGGACTTCTTTGAGCTATAGAGGCCTTGATCACCCCTTAGATCTTTGGTAGAATTGTTGATGTTAAAGTGGCTGAATGAGGCCTCTATTTATAGATTTCGAATATGTTACGGTGTAACCTTTTAGAGGTTTACACCGTAAACTGCTGACGTGCACTTTCCATCTTGCAGGCTTAAAGGATGTTACGGTGTAATTAAGTGTCCACGTTACGCCGTAATGCTGACTCAGATGACTCATCCTTCCCTAATAATAATGTTACGGCGTAAACCTTACGTGTTGTTACGCCGTAATCTTGCTGTGTGACGTGTCTTGCCTTGAATATATTACAGTGTAACACTATCGTAGGGGTTACGCCGTAAAGCCTCGTAAGAATCCGTGTTTTCTTCATTTTTACGTCCTTTTCCCGTGTTTCTTGTCACATACTTGCATTTTACCTGAAAATAACAAAATAACCGTAAACGTGTCGAATTTAAGTATTTATAAGACAATTGCAAGTATTTTTAGGGGAAAATTGACACTAAAAAGTATCAAATATTTGATGTTATCAAATATCCCCCCAGTTGACTTGTGCTTGCCCTCAAGTAGACCTGTTAGAATAGTTTATAAAAAGATTTCTTTGATTTAACTCAAAGAAATGAATCTATAAAAGACTTATGCTAGAAACATTAAAGCCGAACACCTCACGAAAAGGGGATCAAAAATCACTCAACTCTCAACTAGTCTAAGTGTTCATTTTCAGGGTGATCGCTCATCTGTACAGTCATAACATGTATTCTATTATAGGCTTGAAGAGTACACAAATCTACACTAGTTAGAGTTAGTGTCTAAACAATTCTTAAAGGCAACATGGGTGACATAACACAGGTTTATTGGGTGATATAAGGGTTAAGATAGACATGGGATACACATTTAATTGGTGTTAAGATAAAAACACAAAACAAATAGTCTTGTATAATCTAAGGTATCCATAACCGGCTACTGTCCATCCATAGTCCAAGTCTTTAAGTACGAAAATCTAATCATATCATCATAATGGGTTAGCTAATAATGAGATCTTGCGGAGCATGCTAACCCATTCTTCACTAGGTGGCTTATAGTTGCACCACCTTTATACTTCAGATGGCTTATAGTTGCACCATCCCTAAAATTACTAGGTGGCTTATAGTTGCACCACCTTTTTACTCAGTTGGTTTGTAACATGTAACCAACATCATGAGTTATATCACTAGGTGGCTTATAGTTGCACCACCTTTTATTTTTTTTTCTTTTTTTACAATACTTCTGTATATAAAATACCACATATCCCCTCATTTGAGATAAACAGTATCAAAAGTGATAATACCGGGGGGGTCTTTCATGATCATAATAATATGTCATCAACAAAAGTGCCAATCTTCGAACCATTTTCCTGAACCATGGACTTAGGTAGACAGAAATTTCAACACAAAGATAAGTATAAACTACAGGGTTGGCTAAGGTGAAATGGTATAACGAAACATATAATATTGGGTGAAAACATAGATTGGCTCAACAAGGGTGATCTAGGGGTATCTTGCACTATTGATGAGTGTAACAAAAGGGTTTTAACACGGGAGGTCGACAAGTGAGTGTAACAAGTCAATAAACACCCACATATAGGCTTATTTGGGTGAATTCCTAAATGTTGCCTTCTCGAACCATCTATTCCTGCTAATCAATTAGGTCTCGAAATGATGTACAAGACAAGTTCTAAAGTCTACAATACTACCGGCACACTCAATATTTTGGTGGATTTTTGTATAATGAGATGAAAACGGAACATTAGGCTTAAACCTCACCAAGTTATAATAAAGGGTAATGTGCATTCGGCAAAGATTAATTCTAGTTTAGTAAGAAAAAATGTCAAAAATTTTAAAATCAGCACCATTTTTCAAAGAAAACTAGAAAATCGAAGGCAAGAATAGGTTAAGTGATAATTCTGGTTTCTCAGAAAGAGGTTACGGCTTAACTCTAGTGGTTACGCCGTAATCATGTGGTATTTTAAAATTTTTAGTTTTTACGTCTACGACGTAACCATAATAAGGTTTATGTCGTAAGTGAATCGGTTACGGCGTAACCATGTATGTTACGTCGTAATTGCTGCTAAATCATCAAAGCTACCACACAATTACGGGTCGAGTCGGTCTCGAAAGTTGCCTCCTAGCTGCTGGAACCTGCAAAATAAAGTAAAACATGCAAACCAACTAATATGCGGAAAATGAAATTTATTGATAAAAAGACGGGTTGTCTCCCGACAAGCATTTTTGTTTATTAACGAGTCTTTAAGTTAGATTCATGCCCACTTTACGTTTCGTCGTGGGCGCCTACATCAAACTCGTTTCAGACTTCTTTGTTCACACAAACAAACTTCTGTCCACTTTTAAATGAATATTTCTTTACTTTGAAGGTTTCAACTTGAACTTCAGGTGGATCGTACTTTTCAATTTCGATTCCCATTTCATCACGTTCCTCTTCTTCAAACCCATGATCATGCCACCAGTATGTGTTATTTCTATGGATATCTTTACAGTATTCTCATATCTTATCAAACATATGCCCCTTTTTTCTATCCCGAGTTCATATTCATCTGCTAATTGATCAATTTCTAAATCAAACACCCATTTATAATCATAAAAACTCCTAGAGAGTGGGTCTGTGATAATCCCCGATTCATCTCAAAAACAGTCAATTAACCATAACTTAAGTAATGCCTTTTTCATAGGTTCACTTATGTCAGTATGTCCAACCTTAATTAATGTCCATTCCTTAAAGGTGTAGTCTCTAGGTCTAAGGTTGTTAGATTCTTAAGATGAGGTTTCTGGTGCGGGACTAGTATTGCACCATTTGGCATATGTATCATCCCAAATTAAACTATCGGTTTGATACTTCCCGTATTTTGCCAAAAGGTGGTCAGGAAAGGATAATCCTACCCCCGTTATATTCTTTCTTTCCTTATCATAGTTGTTTCTGTACTAAATCTTAATGTCCGAATGGACACCCATAGAGTTTGTTCCCCCCCCCAGCGGCCATGCATTTGGTGGGGTCACAGGTTGGCCACATCTTAGTTTGTTCGTTTATAGTCTGCTTAATAGGTTTACAGAAATGTGCCCTAGGGATATGTTGATCTAGCTCAATTTTAATTTTCTTACAACTTTGATCTTGTAAACTATCATCAGGCGACCTATCACGTAAGTTTCTTGATTGATTATCGCTACATGCGGGAGATTGAGGTCTATTATCCAGGTCAGATTTTATCATAAAAATTTTCTCGGTAGGAATTGTGAAATTATGATCTTTTTTCTCCTCTTGGCATAGCTAATATATCGTTTTGAGTCTCCTAAAGAATTTTCTTTATTCATAATACATTGATTTCCACCGACTGGTCTAGCTAAGAAAGGCCTGACTAGATTATCGTCTCATTAGGAGTTTTATCGATAATTACAAAATTTGAAGTAAATATAGAATTTTTCAATTCTAACTAGGTGTTTTCAATGTATACCTCAAGGGGCCCCTTTGTCATATCGGCCATTTCAACAAGCATATTGGTGTTCCTTAGGTTGGCTAGCCTTAAGTACTCAAATATGTTCCTATGCATTAGATTTACACTAGCACCTAAATTTCAGCCATTACAGTAAGTTAAAAAATTACCCACTTAGTGTTAAGGAAGTGTGAAATTACTGATTTAGCTCTTTAGGTGGCAATTGGCACTATATGTTCTTGGTCGTCCATCCCTCTTTATTGTTAAACTCTCTAGAAGAGATAGGTCTATGTTGCGTCTCATGATCATCATTAACCACTTTGCATTTCCCGATAGATGAGCTAGGAGTTACATTGGTTGTCCTAGAATGGAGTTCTAGGTTTTTAAGAGAGGTGCTTTGATTCCTAGTGTTAATCTCTGTATTTTCTTAGTGTTTCTTAAACCATTCTTTCATTTTGGCGCTTCTTCTGTGACTTCTTCTGGATGCTTAATTCATAAGCTCTTCTAAGACTTGTCTCTGCTCCCCTTAAGGTGGTTGCTTATCAGTACAGTGTAATATCCGGTGGACCTATACGAAACCTTGGCTTCATTACTTCTGTTGAAAGGAGCGGAGCGCCTAAATTCTCCACACTTGACCTCTTCCAATGGTTTGACTTCCTCATTGAGAGGACATTCTTTGTCAAGGTGAGATCCTTGCAGATTTGACATCCACTTGGATAAAATGAACATTTTCCTTTAGTCTCTTCAGTTGCATCCATGTTAGAGTTTATTCTGAACTGCAGCAAGTCCATTAGTATTACTGTTGCTGCTAATGTTCCTGCTTGATGTCCCATTATGCCACTTTTGAGAGTGGTCAGCCATAGTTTGTATTGCCATCAAAGCTTAAGTAGATGTCATCCCAAGAATAGGTCCTTGCGAATCAAGCAATTAGCGGTTCATAGTGCTCAACCATTTATAAAAGATGTTTACCTTTTGATGACTTTTTATGTCGTGGGTTGGGCACTTATACAGCAAATCATTATACCGTTCCCAAGCTTGGTATAATAATTCGTCGCTTTCTTGCTTGAAGTTATGGATTTCTTCAAGTCAGTTAGCAGTCTTTGATGGTGGATCTGTCTGTTTTTGGTCATTTAAGTCCGTTTTTAATGGAGAAAGGTATGTGTATTTAAGCACATACCATCTATCCACCCATCTTTTAGCTGCTCCAATAAGAGTAAACAGGAACACACATAGCAATACTGTGTCTTGTCATATTCTGGGAATATTGAACAAACTTACAATGTTGAGGACTCGATCGACATGATCGTGGGCATCCTCATTCTTATTTTCGAAGAAGGCGTCTTCTCTCAATTCTCGCATGAATTGACTCTTTATCTCAAAGTTGACATTGCCCCCGATTTCTGGTTTAACCACATCTGGTGCCTGGTTTTCTCGTGACAATGCTAAGTATTGTTCCATGGTTAGAGTATTGATGTCTACTCCCGCCATAGTTCCTGTAGAATTTAGAAGTTAGAGAGAGAAATAGAAATAATTACAAGAAATCAAATTAATACTAATTTTTAGCTCTCTGGAAGCGGCGCCAAAAACTTGATGCGTATTTTCTTTTAAAATATATTTATTCATGTTTTAAATTTATTAAACTCGATTTACCTGACAAACGCACTAACGGGTAGAGAACCCGGTCGTGAGTAGTGTAGAGATGGTAAATCTAAGGTCATCCCAAGAGCTAAGTGTCAATTTGTTTTAATTTGAATTGTCATGTTTTGAAAATGGTTTGAGATTTATTTTGAAAATAACAGGAAAGTAAAAATGCGAAAAGTAATAGAGATAGAAGTAATCAGGAAGAAAGGCGTGCTAGCCTAGCCATTTCATTACTACCGTTATAACTATGTTTTCCTGTGCAATGTTACATCATGGTTTCATTAGTGGTTTCTAAAGTCGACAGACTATCTGCCCTATAATTCCTGCGATCCTGAATCCTCCGAAAGTCACGAAGGTTGGGCAACTAGGTCATAGTGATTAATCCTAACTATCCTAAGAACTAGTCTAGTAACCTATACAGATTATTAACCCTCTCTGAAAGAGTTCCTGTGCTTTTTAAGTATATTAAGTGATAGAGGCGGTAACTTGGTTAATCCCTACACTAGGGGTAGGGTTTAAACCTACCCTAGTACCACTGCTAATCCCATGTTCAATTGGCAATCTAATAACTGGATTAACAGGATCTAAACCACTCGTAATACTACCAAAACCTAGGGTTACACGATAGTCAAAGGATATCCAATGAAACCATGATCTAACTGGAAACAAACATTAGAACGATGGTAGATTCATGACTAGGCCAGCACTTGAAGTGCTTAGCCGCTCATAGAAACAACACAGCAAGAATTAATAAAGATAATCATGGATGGAAAACTCATAATTCTTACAGAAGCGGTTTATGAACGATTAAATACAAAAGTAAGATAAGTGTGATCTCCCTTGGACTTCTTGTGGAATTATTCGAGCTATGGAGGCCTTGATCACCCCTTAGATCTGTGGTAGAATGGTTGATGTTAAAGTGGCTGAATGAGGCCTCTATTTATAGATTTTGAATATGTTACGGCGTAACCTTATAGAGGTTTACGCCGTAAACTATTGACATGCACTTTCCATCTTGCAGGCATAAATCATATTACGGCATAATCAAGTGTCCACGTTATGCCGTAATGCTGACTCAGATGACTCATCCATCCATAATAATAATGTTACGACATAAACCTTACGTGTGGTTATGCTGTAATCTTGCTGGGTGACGTGTCTTGACTTGAATATATTACGGCGTAACACTATCATAGAAGTTACGTCATAAAGCCTCGTAAGAATCCGTATTTTCTTCATTTTTACGTCCTTTTCCCATGTTTCTTGTCACATACTTGCATTTTACCTAAAAATAACAAAATAACCGTAAAAGTATCGAATTCAAGTATTTATAAGACAATTGCAAGTATTTTAGGGGAAAATTGACACTAAAAAGTATTAAATATTTGATTTATCAATTATCTTCTTGAAAAATGATAAGCTTAATATTTTTGACTTATTTTCAGCTTATTTATCATCTTATTAACAGTTTAAGCTTGATCTTATGTTAAAAAAGCAAATTTTCAAAGTTACGAAACCTATCAACGTGACGAAATCTCATGATCTTAGTCTACAAATGATATTTTCAGTGATCAATCTATTCTAATCATATCACAAGACATATATTAACGTTTTGCCTCAATCAATTTTATGTTTCATCACTTTTCATATTTACAAAACCCTAGATCTATACGAAACGTATTTTACCAATTAATAACAGCAATTAATCACAAATAAAGCAAATAGGTCGCAATTTATTACGTTTTTCTATCACGATTAATCAACAAAACGATATGGATTGTGTTTTCTTTGTTACGAAAGCTCAGAGAATTTACGAAACCTCTTTGATTAATTTACAAAAGTTATAAGGTTGCGTATGAAACTGTTGCATTTATACTTTCGAAAATGACTTTCCAATTTTGGCATTTTTAGTCCCTCAAGTTACTTACGTAAGCTCTTTTAATCCCTACGAAACTTGACTTTGCTAACTTGTCATTTTAACACCCCGATGTTTCTTTCGTAATCATTAATCTCCCATACGAAAGTTACCCTTTTGCACTTTTACACTTTTAGCCCTTGTAGTTACTTTCGTAAGCTTTTGTAATCCAAAAACAATTTCATAACTCCCCCTTGGAGTTAGACCAATTTTCACATCAAACTTTTTGAATTATTTTGCAATTAAGTTCCCGCTTTTGACTAAAAAAATTTATAACTCCCCCGTGAACAGTTATCCACTTTTGAAATTTCTTTCTTAAAAAATTTGTTCAAAACAAAGTTATTTTTGCTTTTTGAGAACACAATTTTATTTTCTGATGCTGATTTGACTGAAAAATTTATAACTTTCCCTCAATAAGATATCTAATTAAAGAACTTATCGAAAGATAGTTAATTTTGCAATTTTGACCATTCTTGAGAAGATTTTTGAAAATCAAGAATTTCATAACTCCCCCTCGAATAAATTTCTAATTAAAGAACTTATTCAAGAGATTGTTATTTCTTGCTATTTTGCACACTTGCTGATTTTTGAAATATGTTTTTGAAGAAATCCTTTGTTTGTGAATGGATTTTGATTACAAACAACATATTTTAGCAATGAAAGATCATTTTATGAATGATTTACTCCCCCTCAGTTCATGATACATTGATTTTGCATTTAAAGAACCACTTTTTGAGAAATACAATATCATGCAACTGATAAAACGGAGAAGATATGTGTTTGTATCTTTAAGTTGTATTTTTTTTCTATTTTTCTAATTTTTATTTGATTTTCAGTTTTTTTTAAAAATAGTAAAAAATATTTTTTCTTGTTTTTGAAAATTTTAATTTTTAATTTTGTTTTTGAAAAGTTTCAATTTTGTATTTCGTTTTTGAAAAATATTTATAATTTGTTTTGATGTATGATCTTTCATTCAAGAAGATAACTTTACTACACGTTCCAACTCAGATGGAGCCATACATCGCATACCAATCCTGTGATTTAAATGCTCAAACCTTTCTTTTAGAAGGGCTTTTGTAAAAAGATCAGTGATATGTGAGAAATCACATATCTTTATTATACAAAAAATGGCCTTTAAATGATCAAAATGGGCAAAAATATGCTTGTATATGTGTATTTTGTTGTTTGTGAATGTGTAGGTACGGGTATTGCAAAAATCACAAGAAAACGGTCAAAACCGGGCAAACACGAACACAAGAATAGAAAGAGTGCACAAGAGCTGGGAGTTTGATAGCAAAAAGATCAAAAGTCAACCCTTGGTCAGCAATGGTCAACTCACAAAAGACAAAAGGCCAAAACCCTCAAAATACCCAAAATACCCTTAATGTTAAATAACTTTCACCAAAAGTCCTTAAAACCCTAACACCGTTAGTCTTCTTATTATAAAGGCTAACGGTCGTTAACCCTTTATAAACAAAACCCTTAAATCCCTTTAACAATCCCGAGCCCAAATAAATCACCAGGCCCAATCCTTTATTATAAAACCCGGGCCCAAGTCAAACCCTTCACCCTGGGTCAAACAACGTTATAAAAAGAAAAGAAAAGGCGCGAAAAGTTGTTTTTACTGTTCATCATCTCCCTCGATTAACCCTGCATAAAAAACAAAGGGTAAATCCCAATTGACTACGTGGCTAAAAGATTCGAGTACTAAGCCACAACTCAGCAAAGCAAAACGTCACATCTCAGCTATGATTGGTCAAGAAGGATCAAGGAATGACACGGTGGATTCAAACAAACACACCTCTGATGGGATTTTGTACTAAATCCTTTGTAAAAGAAGCACAAGCCCTCCAAAGATGTGGGATTGCCAGCTTGGCAATCCGTGTGCTCACTTGTTGATCCAACGACTACAATTCATGATCCAATCATTGGAAGAAATCAACGGATAAGATCAAAAGATGGGAGGAGCGTGTAAGAGAGCCTAGAATCTTCTCTCCAAGCCTATAAATAAAGGACCTCCTTCACTCACATCAGTTATCATCTAGTGTAGCTTTAGTGTAGACATAGTAATAGCTTATTGTATTTTTAGCTTATGGTAGTTTAAACTCTTGTAATTTTCATTTAAAGCTTTGTAATTTAGTTTTCATTAATAAAATTTGCATTTTACTTTAAATCTTGTGTTTAATCTGTCTTTACTTAATCTACAATAACAAGTGAAATGGTGTAATAAAACTCAATTATCTCTTAATAAGCTGTCATTTCAATTCATAAGCTAAGCTACACTCTCAATTAAGCTCTTAAAGCTTAAATGAGCATTATTATACTCAAATCTCACAATCAAAGTACCTCAGCTTACTAATGGAAGGGAAGCCAGAATTGGATGGGCTTCCAGGACTCTACCAGCTTATCCTAGGATAAGCTGGAGCTTGTTGATGGCTCATTTGAGCATTTGATTAAGCCTTGTTTAGAGCAAAGGCTATTGTAAGTTCCCTTTTATATTTTCATAGCTTTATATTGCATTATAGCTTAATCTGCTTATTAATTGCTTATATTTGCTTATTGCTGTTTCAATTAGCTTATCTCTGCTTATATTTGTTGTTTACTGCTTAACATGTTCATTAGTTAGCTTAGATCTTAGTTTACTTGTCATGTTATAAAAACTATAAAAAATACAAAAATATTAGCATAGTATCTTAGCTTATTGTTCAGGCTTATTTGTTTGCTTAATCATGTTCATTATGTTGGTTATAAGCTGTCTAGTATCTGGTCATTAAGATTTGTGCTTTAAATCTCAAAACTATAAGCTGAAAATGGATTTTTGCATTTTAAAGGGGTGTTTGGCATAGCAGTACTAACTGAGAGTTAGTACTGCTAAGAGCCTTTTGCTCTTTTAAATTGATTTAAAACCTTATTTTAAGGCTTATAGTTAGAGGATTTAGGGTATTTATTAAGTTTAATCTAGTCTTTATCAAGTTTACTTGTTATTGATTTGAATCTGTTATAAATAATTTAGTTTAGAATGCATTTTAAGCTTAAATATGTTCTAAGTGTTTATATTGCTTTATTTGCTCTTAGTTAAGTATACTTTAGGTGTTAGATAGAGATTTGTAACCTGCATTTTAAAGGACCTTTTTCATTAAGTAATTGAATTTATTAATATCTTTTGAATACAGTTTTAGATAGCTTATAGGTTGTAGTTTAAGCTAGTATAGTTCAATAAGCCATAAGGATCCATTAGCTTATAGGAAAATAATCTCAAAGTAACCTTAGGGGCTATTTGGGTTTGCAGTTCTTATTAAGTGCCTTTTAGAGATTTTTAGCTTATTGCCTGTAGTTTTTGCTTAATTTTTGCTTTTTCTTGATTATTATATTATGGTTTTGTTGTCTTTAGCTTAATAGGGTCAGTTTTAGCTTAACTTAGTCTTTTTATTAAAAAACCAAAAATATCAAAAACAGTAGCAAGTAGCTTTTTCAGGTAGCTTTTTCAGTGCTTATCTTAATTTCAAAATGTATTTAGTTTGTAGTTTTAAGAAGCTTATTAGCTGAG
>BQNB010006812.1:71894-95970 GCA_026074375.1 Tanacetum coccineum
TTGAAAGCTCATAATTCTTACAGTATTCGTATTTGAACGATTAAATATAAAAACTAAGTAAAGTGTGATCTTCCTTGGACTCCAAGTGGAATTCTTTGAAGGTTGGAAGCCTTTGTCACCTCTCCAATTGGCTGTGGAGGAAGTGATGTCCGAATAGCTTGAATGAGGCCTCTATTTATAAGTATTGAACCTGTTATGGCGTAACTGATAAGGATGTTATGCAGTCACCATCTTACAAGGCATTCCATAAATAAGCAATTATTGCGGTGTAACAAGATATTGCGTTACGTCGTAACCTTCAAATATTTTCCACACGTACATGATCTTCATTCCATATTTGTAGATCTTCATGGTTACGGCGTAACCATAAGGGGTGTTACGCCGTAACATTCTTCAGATAATTACACTTTAAGCTCTTTTTCCCATGTTTCTTGTCATTTTCCTGTATTTCACCTGAAAACTACAAAATAATAAAAAATATCTCGTTTTCGAGTATTAGTGAAACATTTGCAGGTAATATAGGGGGTATTTTGCCACTAAAAAATATTAAATATTTGATGTTATCAGAATGATACCAAAAATTAAACGATTAATAGAGTATAAGAGATTACAAGGTGTTTCCTATGGAATTAATAGCTTTGCTTGACCTCTTCTGCTCTTCTTGTCTTCTGAAAATCAACTTTTGTGGTTAAGGTATCAAAAATATGATTAAGCACACTGAAAACCCGTTTTTAGGTTTTCTATTAATACTATCTAGAATTTGGTCGTACGACGTATTGGTTGTTGATACGGCGTATCAGGGGTTTCTTGGAGTAGGGACCATGTTTGATATCTTCTAGAATATTTTGTTTCTTTATCTTGAATACGGCGTATGGAAGTCTCTTGGATACGATGTATAGGACTTTATTCTACGTGGTTTCTTGTGAAGTGTAGGCACAGATACGCCATATCTTCCTTGATGTATACGGCGTATAAGATGTCAGAGTCAGTTTCTTCATATTTCTTCGTTTAAGCTCCAGAATGCGTGCCTTTTAGCTATTCTTAACAAAGTACTCCATAATTACTGCAATTCTTAAATATAAACGATTAAGTAACAATTCTTGCAATAATTATACAAAATGGGTAATTTACATGGGATAAATAATGCTATAAAGTGTTGTTATTTGATGTCATCAATTTATAATCTACCTAGGTTATAGACAGGTCTTTAGGATAGTTGGGGTTTAATCACTGCAACTAGGATGCCCTACCTTTGTGACTTGCAAGGGATTCGGGATCGCAGGAAGTATAGGGCATACCTCAAATGCCAATTTAGGTCTGTTGATATTAGAACCACTAATAAAATGACACTTAGACATTGCACAGGAAATAGATATCATAACATTAGTAATGAAACAACCAGGATAGCACGCTTTTCTCCCTGATCACTTCGTCATTTAACATTTCGCAAGTTATTTTCTGTTAAGATCTCAACTCAACTTAAAAACCATTTTCAAAACTGTGACAAAATCAAATTCAAACTAATCAACTTACTCTTGGACCGACCTCAGATTACGAACCCTGCACTAACGCACAATCACGATCTTTGCGCGTTAGTACGTGTAGACATCGTAGATTATTTTATAAATTTAAAACTTATAAAATTATTTTAAAACAAATAAACGCAATCATGTTTTTGGCTTCAGTTGTCGTGGACTAAAAATTAGTTATAATTTGATTTCTTTATTTATTTATTTTTTGTTTTAAAAAAAATTCAGTACTAATTTCTGTTACTTTTTCAAGAAGGTTGGGGGAGAGATCGATAACCTCACCATGGAGCAATACCTAGCAATGACTCACGGGAACCAGGCATCGGACGTGGTTAAACCTGAAATTGAAGGCAATGTGAACTTTAAAATCAAGAGCCAATTCATACGATAATTACGGGAAGACACCTTTTCCGAGAACAAAAATGACGATGCTCACGAGCATGTCGAGCGGATTTTAGACATCATCAGCTTGTTCAACATTCTAGGAGTAACACACGATGCAGTTATGCTATGCGTTTTCCTGATCACACTCACTAGAGCCGCTAAAAGGTGGGTGGATAGACTATCCCCAGGAACCGTTATTTCCTAGGATCTCTTTAAAAAACTTTATCCAAAGGTACTGTCCATCATCCAAGACCGCTAAGCAGCTTGAAGAAATCTGTAACTTCAAGCAGGAAGGAGATGAAACATTGTACCAAGCCTGGGAAAGGTACAATGACCTGCTATACAAATGCCCAACTCACGACATCAATAGCCATCAGAAGGTGAACATCTTCTACAATGGGTTGGGCACTATGAACCGCCAATTGCTCGACTCACAGGGGCCAATTCCTAGCATGACACCTGCCCAAGCTTTAACAACAATCCAGACTATGGCTGACCACTCCCAAAATTAGCACGATGGTTCATCTAGCAGGAATATAGAAAGCAGCAGTAACACTTAGGGAATCACTGCCATTATAAGTAAACTTGATAGCCTAGGTCGAGATATGAAGAAGTATATATTGATAAACATAAAACAACACACAACGAATAAGATGCAATCGAGATAAACATAAACCAAATGTTAAATTATCATAAACATGGCTAATACCTAAAGGTATTTGCCAATAACTATTATAACGAATACAAATGTCATAGATAAACAATTAAAGTAAAGAAAACTATAAAGCACGATACCAATAACCGAACGTGTATTTAGAGTATAAGAATTTACAAGGGTTTCCTATGGATTGAAGGGCGTTGCGAGACCTTCGTGGCTTCTCTTCTCTTCTAAAAGTCGAACCTGGTGGTTAATGCCTTCTTCTCAGTCTTCGGTATATGTTTTGAACACTAAATTCATTTTTAGGGTTCGGTATTTATAAGGCCGAGAATTTGGTCGATACGCCGTATTGAAGGAGTTCAATACGGCGTATTGGGGTTTCTTGGAGTGGGGACCATGATTATAATATTCCAGAATATTCCAATACTTAATCTTCAATACAGCATATAGGGTCTTCTGGATACGGTTTATTGGTCTTCAAATCTTCGTGGTTGCTTGTGAAGACAGGGCACAAATACGTTGTATCTTCCTTGATGGATACGGCGTATAGATAGTTAGAACAGTATTCTTCATGATTTCTTTGCTTAAGCTCCAAAATGCGTGCCTTTTAGTTAAACTTCACCAATTGCTCCATATTTACTACAAATAACAAATATAAACGATTAAGTACTAGTTCATGCATAAATAATGTAAAAAGAGCAATTTATGTTAGGAAAATATTGTAAACGGACTTAATACTGTTAGTATTAAAGTTAAGTCTGTTAGATATAGTTAGTACTGATAAGAATAGTTAGTACTGTTAGTAGTAGAAGTTAAGTCTGGTAGAGCAAGTTAAGTCTGCCAGCATTAACTTAAGTCTGGTAGTATTAAAGTTAATACTGCTGGGTCAGAATGTTAAGTCTGGTTGTAATTATAGTAATAGTTATCTCTTAGCGTTAATCTAGGAAGAGATAAGCATTATCTCTTAACGCGTTTAGGGTTCCTTAAGCTTATAAAAGGAACGTAGTATAGTATTGTAAACACATCGGTTGATTGAGCATTCACAATCAAATAGTAATAGTAATAGTATTTTTAGCATATTGTTCTTGTGTTCATCTTGGTATAGATATTGATATTCCGCATCAATATTTGTATTCACGGTTATTGTCTCTCATAGTTTCTTTGGATTTATCTAAAGGACTATAAGTCGTGTAAGGCTCATTTAGATCCTGTTGATAAGGACCTACAAGTGGTATCAGAGCCACCAAAGGGACTTTACACAAGTTTGAACAAAGATCAAAACCTTTATTCCACTAAATCAAGTAGTCATGTCTGCCAACGATGATTTCTCTCTTCATGATGATGAGGAACTTTCTCTTCATGATGATGCATCTTTGGCTGGATCTGTACCAGCATCCAACAAAGGAGATGCTCCTGCTAAACCACCACAAATAATCACCACAAATACACTTTCAAATATCAAACTGCCTGTCCTTCAAAAGGATGATTATGATACGTGGGCGATGGAGATGGAACATTATCTTGAGTATATAGATAATGAGGTTTGGAAAGTAATTCAGAATGGAAACTCGAAGAAGCGTGTCACCAAAGGCAAGGATGGTGTTTACAGGGTACTTCCTCCAACCACACAGGCAGAACAGGTTGCTGATGAAAAAGAAAGGAAAGCTAGAACATTACTGCTAATGGCTGTTCCAAAAGATCATCTCAGACGTTTTCATGGCATGGATGATGCCAAAGAGATCTGGGCAGCTATCAAGACAAGGTTTGGTGGAAATGCAAACTCAAAGAAAATGCAAAAAGCTGTTTTAAAACAACAGTTTGAGGCATTTACTATATCTTCTAAGGAAAGTTTGGAGAAAGGGTATGATAGGTTTCAAAAACTCCTATCACAGTTGGATGCCCTTGGTGCTGGTGTGTCAGATGAAGATGCAAATCACAAGTTTTTGAGGTCCCTTCCTCCTGCGTGGGACAGTCTAGCCATGACAATGAGAACGAAGAAGAATATTGACACATTGTCAATAGATGATTTATACAATAATCTGAGTGTCTTTGAACAAGACATCCAAAAGACATCATCTTCTTCCATTACATCTGATAATGTGGCTTTTCTATCACAAGCCAAATCTTCTAGCAAGCATAAGCCAAGCCACAACTCAGGAAGTTATAGTTCTTATACCACTTCCTCTTCCAAAGCAACACCAACTGCTACTCCTGGTCTTGCTGATGAAGTTATCCATTCTTTTCTAGCCACAAATGCTGATGATGTGGATTTGATACATGAAGACCTAGATCAAATTGATGATCTGGATTTGGAAGAGATGGATATAAATTGGCAGATTGCTATGACTGCAATAAAGATTAAGAAGTTCTACAAGAAGACAGGCAGAAGGCCAAGAGTGGATGGAAAAATGCATGTGGCATTTGATAAGAGAAAAGTTGAATGTTTCAATTGCCACAATACTGGGCATTTTGCCAGGGAGTGCAAGTTTAAAGGTTCAAAAGAAGGTAACAGGCAGGAAGCAGGTAAAGGTCAGAATTTCAAGCCAGTGCAAATTGAAAAGGAAGCTTTGATGACCATTGATGAAGGTCAGATCAATTGGGTAGAGCAGACTACAGATGAGGAACTCAATCATGCTCTAATGGCTTTCACTGTGAACAATGAGGTATCAATGTGCTCATCCATCATGTGCTCTAATTATAGTTTTAGATTCATATAAATGCTTCTTTCAAGCTAGTATGATGAACTGCATATGACTTTGGATGACCAAAGAAGCTGCCTTAATGCCAATTAAGCTAGCTGTTAAGGAAATTGAATCTCAACTTAGAACCTCCACCAACGCAAACTTCCTTAACTGAAAAATTAAATTTTCAAGCTAATCAAATTTTCTGAAAAAGATGAAAAGTGAAAAGTATTGAAGATTAGCGATATGAAAGCTGTCAAGGACAATGATGCTTTACAAAATCTGTTGATTCTGGTTTGCATCTTCTAATAAATCTTTGGAAGTAATTATTGTTGGGATGAGCTCAACTGTTAAGGATAGGTTTAGGATATGGCATAAATCATAATGATGAGTCCTAGTATATGATCGAAGAGATACGTAGAAGTATTTTTGCTTTTAAGGAAAACCAATGCATGGATATTATGATATCCCACTATAAGCAGATTCAAAAGGTAGAATTAAAGGTGTCCCCCCCATCCTCATAGTGGTGATTATACCCTATGGGTTACAAGGAGGACTTAGTTGTTTCTTGAAATGAGTATGGTAATATGGACACCTATCAATCCTCAAATCTCTAGTCATACTGTATTTGTGCGTCTGATGCTGTTCACTCATTACTCAAACTGTCCATCCACTGACAGTGATGGGAGCTAGGAGCTATATCAGACCATTCAGTCAATGTATGACCCTACTCCATGGACCACCTCCCTCACCTTATACCTTCTATTGAAGCAAGTTGCATTGCCTCAAAAGACTCAACCACAAGGCCTAACCCAAACAGACAGTTGACCCTTGTTGTGCAGATGTAGAATCTTCCTAGTGAACCAATTAGGGGCAACAGTGACTTCCTCACCTATTCCTTCAAATAACAGACAACAAATGGATCAATCAAAAGATAAGGGAATTAGGATGTCAGGATATTCTTTTGACAAGAACAACCATGTTTTGTGTGTGGAAGTCTTAGTCACTTGTATTTTACGGACTGTGATATTTTGAGAAAAAGATCGGCAAGAGAAGTGCTCTTTAAGAAGCAAAGGGTGGTTTTTGTGATATTCAGCAAAGCCACACGCCCGGGGACTTAACTAACAGGGTAAAATAAAGCAAATCAGTTCACTCCCTGACATGCTACAACTAAGTTAGCTTTAGACCCAAACTTAGGCACTCTAGCAAAACTATTAAAACTGGTTAGGGTAATTGTTAATAATGTCATGGTAATGTTTAGTACTGGTAGTGTGCAATGTTAATTCTGGCACTCAATTAAAGTCTGGTAGTTCTAGATTTTAACCTCTCTGGCAGGCAACATGTTAATTTGGTATTGTGCAAGTTAGTTCTGGCACTCAATTAAGTCTGGTGCTTCTACGATTTAACTTACTCGGCAAGCAAAATGGTTAATTCTGGTAGTGTGCATGTTATACTGCCCTAGAGTAATATAGACCAGTATCAAATAAAAACCAGCCCTAAACTTTCTCAGGTGATCTTAAAAAAGCTCAAGAAATGTTTTTACAAAACAAGGTCACCTTAGTAAATGACCTTTTCAAGGAATACAGCACACATCGATATACCTAAGTCAAATAAATATGTTGTTAAGGGCAAATGAGAACTGCTGTTAAGACCTCAGCAAGGTTGTGTTTGGGATAATAATACCCCTCTCCAATACTATAGATGGGGGACACAAACCTATTCAAAATGGTAATGTTTTAGAGGTCCACAGCGCAGACCCAAGCCTGTGAAGCATGGGTCAAAAAAGAAAACTTAATCTCTTTTGATTGTGCAGGGATCATCTACTGAAGCTTATGGATCATAGAGGTATTTTAATAGTGGATGTTCTGGGCACTTGACGTGTACAGGGCCATCTTGAAAGCAATTCTCCAAGACATCTATCCCATAACGTGGGAGCTGTTACTTTTGGAGGAAGTAAAGGTAGTATCAGTGGAAAAGGTACAATAAGATTAGGAAATTTAGTTTTTGATGATGTGGCTTTTGTAAAGGAACTTGGACATTTTAATCTGTTCTCCATATCTCAGATATGTGATAAAAAGCTAAATGTACTTTTTACTGAAAAAGAATGTTTTGTGGTGTCCTCTGACTTCAAAGATGCCTGATGTAAATCAGGTCCTTTTAAAGTTCCTAGGGCACACAAACATGTATACTTTTGATATGAAAAATGTGATTCTTCAAAAAGGATACACTATTGTTTTATTAGGCAAAGCCTCATCTGATGAAGCTAAGTTGTGGATTGGAGGATAGGTTACCTTAATTTCAAAATTAAATAACTTGTGAAGGGAAATTAGTTAGAGGGGTACCTTCTAAGAGTTTCATAAATGACCAACTTGTGGTTGCTTGTCAGAAGGGAAAAGCAACCACCAAGGCCTCCTGTAAAGGCCAAGATGAAAGATATGTGAATCACCCATTGCAACCTTGCATATGAGACTTATTTGGACTACCTCTTGTGAGGAGTGTCAACATGCAAGTTCACTGTCTAGTGATTACTGATGATGATCAAGGTTTTGTTGTGTAGTCTTTTGCCAAAAAAGGAATGTCTGACTACGTAACCACTCTTAAGACTTTTATCAAACAGATAGAATACCAAACTTAATCAAAAGTAAAAAATCATTAGATCAGATAATGGGGACAGAGTTGGAGATTAGGGTTTTTGATTGAGGTCTTTGGAAAAAGGGTATAAAAAAGGTATAAAATAGGAGTTTAGTAATGCATGATCCTCAGCATAATGGGGTTGCTGAAGAGAATTGAATAGGACCTTCCCCCCCCCCCCCCCCCCCCCCCCCCTTACCCCCCCCACCCCCCCCCCACTTATAGACGGTGTAGGACTTGCTAGCTCGACTCAACTTCTAACCTACCACTTTTTGGGCCTGAAGCAGTCACATACTGTTGCTTACCTTCAACAGGGTAGAGTTAGCCAAGCCCTCAGAACAACACTCCTTAGAGCTTTTATTTGGGCCACAACAACAATCCTTAGTACATAGACCATTTGGGTGCCATTTTACCATTCTCAATACCCATAGCACACTGGTCAAGGTTTGATGGAAGATTGATGAGGGATTTCTTGTTTGTTTATCTGTGAAAGTAAAGCCTTTAGGGTTTATAATTTAGTAACCCAAAAGGGTTTAAGTAAACCTTCATGTATACTTTCTTGAGGAAAATACCCAATATACCCGGGAATAGGCCATTAGGTGGATGTTTGACTTAGATATCTTTCACAGATTATGAACTATTAAATCCTGTCTCATTTTGCAAAATCAAGCTAACCCAGCAGTTCAAAAGAGTCATTGATATAGATGTGCAGATGAGGAGGCTTTGGCAGACCTGATGTTGGTTTCTTCTTACATTTTGACTGGAGCAAAGAAAATGCAAGCGGATTCTGAAAAGTTGCTACAAAGAAGCTATTTTCTACACCATATCCAAGTTGCTGTTGACTTTTGACTATAGAAAGAGTAGATGCACTTGCTTTGAAGCACTTAGGACCTTAGTACCTGCAACAGAACTACAGTACTATCCTGTTAATAATGGTGTGATAATCCTTAATACTGGTTTGAGGAAGTTACTTCCTGGCAAATATTGAGCTATCTCTTAGTGCTGATCATGAAGAAGAGGTCTTCTTTGATGGCGGATGGATTGATAGATGCCTGAAATTAGTATTTATGGATAAACTCATAGTGAAGGTTTCTTTGAAAGGCTTCTTCTTGATGATGATGGGATTATTACTTGATGTCAAACAAAATCTACCTGATGAGGTAGATTTCTGATACCCCCCACCCACATCTGAGGTTTCACAAAGCTCTCTCAAAGTCAAATCCTTGGAGATCCAATACACCTGTTCAGATAGAAGCTCTCTAAGAAGATCATGAAAGCTCATGCTCTAGTGAGCTACATACAAGCACAGCAAAGAAAGCAATCATAAAGATAACAACATCTTAGTCATTATTTTGCTTGCTTTTTATCTCAATTCTGAACATAAGGAAAATCTCAAGCCCTTTTGAGATGAAAGTGGGTGGTTTTGAGCTTTGGAGGGTAGAACTGTTGCAGTTCAAGCTTCAACAAGTATGGGTCTTGGTTGATTTACCCAATGGTGCTAAGGTGATAGGAACTAAATAGGTATACAGGAACAAGAAGGATGAGAGGGGGAGTACGTGCATCAGGAACAAAGCAGGCTGGTTAGTAAGCGTCAATGGCAAGAAGAAGGGATTGGACATGATGAGGTTTTTCGCACCTGTGCTAGATTGGAAGCATAAGGTTATTTTTACCCTTTGCTTCATCTATGGGGTTTATAGTCTATCAGATGGATGTGAATAGAGGCATTCTTGTATGGCACATATTGTAAGAGGAGGTTTATGTCTCTCAAACTCTGGTTGTGTTGATACCCAGATCACCCCTATGAAAGTATATATGGTTGTTCACTAGCCTTGTATTGGGCTACATCAAGCTCTCGAGTTGGTATGCTACTCTATCTACTTTTTAGAGAGCAAGGCTATCGAAGGGGAACCATATGACAAGTCTTATTCATAGAGAGGACAAAAGGTTATCATTTATAGTTCCAATTTATGTAGTTGATATCCATTTTTGGATTCTACATAGAAGTCTTGGAGTTGGATGAATTTGAGCCTTTAATGCAACAGGGAGGTTGTACAAATGAGCGCTATGGGAGAGCTTACATTCTTTCTCGGTTTACAAGTCAAGCAAAGTCCACAGAAGGATTTTATATTTAAAGACAAGTTATGTTGCTGAGATCCTGAAGAGTTGACCATTTATTAGTGTATGTCTGCAATTACTCAATGGATACAAAGGCTCCTTTGGCTAAGATTGGAAGGCGGGTCCTGATGTGGATTTACATCGATATAGATCCATGGATAGGATGTCTTATGTATCTAAACACCTCAAAGGCTCGACCATATATTGTATTCAGTTTGTGCTTTGTTCGCTCGATTTCAGGTAACCCCAAAAGGTGTGTCCCATCTCTATGCAGTTCAAGAGGATTTTCAAGGTACATCAAGGGGAAACCAATGCTAGGCTTATGGTATCAAAGAGATTCTCTACTAGACTTAGTTGCTTATTTCGGACAGTGATTCTGCTGCTGATAAACCTGATAGGAAGTCAACAAACTAGTGGCTGCTCCCAATTTCTTGGAAGGAGGTTATTCATGGAAGTGCAAAAAAAGCGACAATTAGGGGCTACTTCAACATAACTGGAAGCTGAGTTATGTAGCTGCTGCAGCTGCTTGTGGACAGTGCTTATGGATGCACAACTCAATTGTTGGGACTATGGTTTCAATTTCATGAAAACATTTTCTATTGATATCAATAAGCACCTATTTGCATAATCAAGAATCCTTGTTTTATCATCTCAATGATGAAGCCACATTGAGATACTAGGCATCACTTCATTAGGGGATTGCTATGAGAAGAAGTGATACAAGTGCAGATCAATTCACACAGACTTAAATGTAGCAGATCTGTTAAACAAACCATTTGACTGGTCCAAGGTTTAATTTTTTTTGCTGGTGTTTACATTGGGAGATAACCATAAGCTACATTTAAGGGGAGGAAAAAGTGTAAATTTTATGTAAAATATCTGGACTTAAGTTTGGTAGTTTAAAAATTAATTCTGGTAGCTTAGAATTAATCCTGGTAGTATAATTTAGGATTAGTTCTGGTAATATAGAGATTAATAACTGTTAGTTAGTATTAAGTCTGTTAGTGTAAAAGTTAAAAAATGGTAACATTTAATATGGAGGTAGTTAAGTATTAAGTCTGGTAGTTATCTTAGGTTAATTCTGCTAAGTATAAGTTAGATTAGAATTGCTTTCTTGTATATAGACTAAACTTTGCAGGTACTACTGGGAGTCGGAAAGGGATGTTGCAGCTAACTTGGACATGAAAGAGGACATGCCAGCTGTCATTGCTAATTGGATTGAAACTTGGTATGTCAAAGTAATGAGGTGTGGTCAAATTGCTGTAAAATATAATTAAAAACTCGGTGAAAATATGTTAGTCTGGTGATATATTATTAATACTGGTTGACTAAGTTAAGTCTGGTAGTGCAATTTTTAAGTCTGGTCGCTTAACTTCATACTGATGATAATAAAAGCAATTTTATTTTATTCAAATATTAAGTTGAAGATCTTTTAGCCGCCAAAAATCGTGATTAGAGTACATATATGAGGATAAGTAATTTATCTTTTTCCTTATCACTCTTTACCCTATTATCTTTTTCTTGTAAAGATCCTTCTCTCAAAAGCAATCAGTAAAATTATCTCTACTACCTAAGACCTAATCTTTCAAACGTCCCAATCACAGTACTAAAATTTTTAAGATTCAAATATTTTTCACCAAATCTTTCGAATGCGCAACTCCCCAAGTATTGTGTTAAGCATAATCAAGTGGGTTTTTATTCAAGCTACTGTGAGTGTTGGATACACAGAGATAGTGGATTTCTCAGAAGTCAAAATTGAGGTATGCTCTCATCACAAATCACCTATCTACGATTCCCGTGTCAAGCAGGTTTTGGCAGATGCAACTGCTAGAACACTGCGATGGGACTCAACACTTAATGCAACCCAAAGAATTCTATTGAATATACAATCATCTGAAGAGTTCTCGTTAGGAGGCAACTCCAGATTGGCTAGATGCTTCCGGGTTTAACATGTAGCAAAATGAAGAATTTTTGGCAGGATTACAAATATTGGTGTATGTAATATGACAGAAACTTTTACATTTTGGAAAAAGTCATTTACTCACCCTCCACCAGGCAGATTTTTGATCCATCCACATTCTTCATTGTTTAAGCTCCAAAAGTTGAGGATGAGATAGTTTGGTAGCACATTGCCATGCTTTGATCTGTCTTTCCTCACTGGAAGAGACTTTAACTTGTTTCAAAACTTATCTTTGATGGAATGATCTCAAATTTAAAAAGCAAATCAAAGTTTTTAATGTACCCTCGTTTTCTTCAAATGATTTTGAATATACAGACTGAAAACAAAAACCTTTTTGTGCCTGTATTATTAACCAAAAAGATTTTTGGAATATATGAATGAGTTTTCAAGGGATACATAGCCATTGATGATTGCTATGCTAAACTATTGAGGCAGGTTCAACCTCAACCAAATGTTGTCCAACACCAATTTCAACCTGTACCAACCTCTTACACATCTCATGAATAAATCCCTACTCACCTATAATATTAAACACATCCACCTATATACCCAACCACCTCCACACTAACTCAACTTCGCTCAATCTACTCACCACCCTATCACAAATGCTGCTCCATCACAAGCTCAGCATGTACCACTCCTTACACCATCTCATGATAAATCCCTATCTCACCTATAATATCTAACTCCTCCACTATAACCCACCATCTAACACTAACCTCAACCTGTACAATAGACATCACACCCTCAACCATCACGTTGTATAACCAACATCTTCACCACCTCCTATCCAACCTGTACAACCAACATCATCTCCACCCATCACTACCATTCCTGACACCCAACCAACTCTTCCACCATCTCCTTAAATTCCATCACCTTCATATCATGATATAGAAGGTCCATCATTTGAACCTCTTTATCATATGTCTCCACCACCTTCACATGAACCTGAGATTCAAACATCTTTAGATATGTGAAGAAAGTGAGAACTTAGGAAGTGTAGATCTTGTATAGGTGAATCAAGAGTCGAATCTTAGAAAAACGAACTGAGAGCACATAAGCGATCTTGGAACAGCAAATCTTTACAGCTGATAGAGAAGGTCAAGAAGCTAGAAAATAAGTTGAGGCAGAAGAGAAAAAGCGAGGAAATTGAGGATGAAGAGAATGCAGAGGTGTCAGGATCAAGAGTACCTTCTCAAAAAAGATAAGGAAATGCATTTGTACTCCTGAAAAGAGCAAGGATTTCGGGAGGCACAAGCAGATCAGATAAGTCCATTCTACCGTAGGGCTGCACAATTCTTACTACTGTAGCCTTCTGAAGATTTAAGGATCTCAAAGCCCTTTTTGTAGCATGCATTACAGAACGGAAACCCAAATCTACACCAACTCCTACCAAAATCTTAGATTTTGAAGAACCTGCTAAAAGTCAAGTTAATACTGGTAGTACACCTTCAGCTCAAGTTAATACTGGTAGTACACCTTCAGTCCACGTTATTATCTGCTGATCAGTTAATACTTGCTGAACTTAATACTGGTGAGACGAAGAAGAGTCCAAAGGACGTAAATGAAAAAGATCAATGAACTAAGAGACCTACAAGCCGAAGTTCAAGCATCAGAGAAATCAAAAGAGCTTCATGAGATAGCAGGTTTTTAGAGGCAGCTCAAAGATTTGCAAGCTATAATGGATGTGAACCAAAAGACAAATTGATCTTGATGCACTTCTGGCTAGAAGATTGGTAGAGCAAGAGGAAGAAGCTGCAAAAGAAGCACTTGCAACTGAGTTTGACTACATTCAAGCAAGACTAAATGCAGATCAGATTTTTGCAGAAAAGATTCAACAAGAAGAAAAGGGAGCATTATTCTATTAAGGAGGAGCAAAGTTGTCTACATGATACATTGCTGACCCAAAGGAAGTTTCTTGCAGAACAAGATATGCTGTTATCAGAACAAGCCACCAACAATATCTCAGCTTGAAATCAGATGATCACTTATCTGCAACAATGTTGCACAATAAGTAAGCCATGTTGAGTTTAAAGTCTAAATCTTGAGGAGATCCAAAGTTCTTTGTAATGAGGATATAAGAAGCAAGATCTGGACTTTTGTGGCTATTGGGTCTGAAGAGATGAAAGAGCAATCAAGAGATGAATGAGCAAGCTGCTGATAAAGCGAAAGAAAGAAGGTATGAATCTGTCATGAGGAAGTTAAAAAGGGAGAAGAGCAAAGAAAAGAAGTTCCGGCACCAAGAAGGAAGCTAAAAGCAAAAAAGAAAAAGTATACCTCTAGTTTCACAGAGGAAGATGAGGATTAAAAGTTGTTCTATGATACATATAGCTCCGATGAAGATAACGTGGTGATGTTGAGATATTTGATCCTCAATATCCCATTGTTGATATGGCAGTCATTTTACCTCACAATAAACCTCAATTTGCTCCAACAAACTTTGTAAGTTGATATCTGAATAGGGTACACAAGGAGTAATGGAAATAGAGATTCATCTGCACCTTGATGGGAGTCCTATCAATCTTTGAAAGCAGAGAAGACTTTGAAGGATGTCTATGAACTTGGTAAGGAAGAATATCAAGATGAAATTCCTGAAGGCATTGATAAGATGCTTTGGGAGAATCTGACTAATTATGTTTATTCAGGTGACATGCTGACTTTTGGATAAACAGCTTAATGGAAGAATATTAGCTGGAAACCTTAATAGTCCCTCAGGGGTACATACTATCATGACAAGTATGGATAGTCATTCTATGATTCGTACCGTACTCAACATGATACCCTCGACCAGGAAGTGCTTTCACAAAATGTTGGATTTGAGTTAGAAACTGAAGAAAGATAGCTTAAGGCTTTGGAGTGATCAAATTTGTAAAAAACAGTGGAAGAAATTTGAAGATTCTATGATGATGACTTAGCCACATCTTTGATCCAGAAGAGGCGAAAGGGTTGAGTGTTGGATAACCACCACACAACAAATGGTCTTTGGTTACCATCTCCAACAGAATAAGAACTAGCTTGTCCAAAGAGCAACGACTGTTGGTAAAGACCTCTCAAATCCGTTCATGGTGACAATCATTTACCAAAACTTGTTATGGTATCCAATGTACCATAGTATTTATACTAAAGCATGTACTCCAGAGCAAAGGCTTAGTGGGTAAAGAGTATCAAATCGTTTATAGTGATGATTTGCTTCAAAATCATTGGTTATCATGTACATGGTCTTAAAACCCTACAACATTGGCTTTGTCCATAGCAAATCGGCTCCATGGTAAAGACACAACATAATCCGTTTATGGCTGGTAGTTGCAAAAACTTATATTTTGTTGTAGTCAAGATTGGAGTGTTATTGAAGACAGTTGATTGTCAAGATTTAAAGACTTAAGACACTATTATTTGGTAGACAGAGTCAAGACCATCTCTTAACGTTACAACGTGAAGCCAAAGTACAAAGAAACTTGAAGATCATGAATATGACGATCAAGTTAGGGAGGATTGTAGGAAAAAATATTGTAAACCGCTTAATACTGTTAGTATTAAAGTTAAGTCTGTTAGTATAGTTAGACTGATAGACTGGAAAAAAAAAAAAAATAGTTAGTACTCTTAGTTATAGATAGTTAAGTCTGGTAGAGAAAACTTACGTCCTGCCAGCTTTTAAATTAAGTTCTGGCAGTAGTAAGTTAATATGGCTTGGTCAGAATATTAAGTCTGTTGTAATTTTAGTAAATAGTTATCAATTAGCGTTGATTTAGGAAGAGATAAGTATTTATCTTTCTTAACGCGTTTAGGGTTCCTTAAGCCTATAAAAGGAACATAGAATAGTATTGTAAACATATAAGTTGATTGAGTATTCACAATCAAATAGTAATAGTAATAGCAATTTTAGTATTTGTTCTTGTGTTCGTCTTGGTATAAATATTGATATTCCGCGTCAATATTTGTATTCACAATCATTGTCTCTTATTATATCTTTGGATTTATTAAAGGACTATAAAATCGTTCAAGGGCTCATTCATGATCTGTTTATTAGGACCTACAGAGCATAGATAAATCAAAAATACATAGACATTTTGAATGATTAGTTAAACCTTACTGATTAAAACATGAGTTTAGGAGAAAGTATTAATAGGGGGTTTTAGGGCCCTAAAATCGTCCTAAAAGTGGTAATGTAACTAGGGTTTGTACCCTCTTTTTATTCTAAAGTTACACACTCAAAACCCTAAATTCGGGTTTGTATATATAGGAAAAACGCTTGTGACAGCGTCGCGTTTTAATCATGACGACGTCATAAAAGAGAATATTCTAGATACACGGGGCTCGGCGTCCTATGCATATGACGCCTTCGATAGAATATTGGCGAGCCGTTCTTGTCTTTCGTTGGTGGATGGCATCATTTTGTATGTGTGATCGCCGTTCTCTAGCATAGTAGAGAAATTCTTGTAGATATTGGTGTAGGTATGCCTAGCGCTCGTCCGTCGTTTCTTCTTTAAATGAGCCCAAGTCATGTGTAATTCTTTTAAATATCTTCCAAATGAGAAATACCTGAAAGAAACGATTAAGTACCTATTTTAGGCATAAATGCACAATTTAGGGGGTTAAACGACCCCGAAAAAGTGTATAAAATGACACCTCATCAAATACCCCTACACTTGGGATTTGCTTGTCCTCAAGTAAATGGGCTTTTCTACTTAGACAATAACAATATGAGGGGTCATTTTACCTACTCTTTATACACATTCTACAACACAACTTTCTAGACCTTGTAATTAAAAACACGGAAAGTATATACTAGCACCTCACATAAGTGCTTGGGGATTCTCTCTTTCACTCGGTTGTATAATAAATTATAATATATGGGGGAAACGGAAAATCAACACTCATTACCTGTCATAGCATATAAATTACCATAGGCTTGCTAAAGGATCAAACCTCCACCGCTAGGTGCAAGCATTATTCATTACTATCTAAGAGGTCTTTTAAAGGGTTGTGGGGTATAGGTGTAAGATAACATATAATGGAAACGGAAACGGATGGAATACATTTGGGTGGCTTTGGGTGAATTTAGAGTGGAAGGGTTAGCTAATTATTTACACGAATACACTTTGGTTTGGTTGCTAAGCCAAGACTCGGATGAAGATATACAAACTCTACATAACTCTACATAACTCTACATCAATCTCTTTATTTTTCTTTTCTATTTTTCTCTTTTTTTAAAATAACATAATACATCGCATGGGGTTTATAATACGTACCCCTACACTTGAGCTTTTACATGCTCGATATTTACAATCTAACTAATGACCCGATTTGAGGTGGATCAAAATAACATGGAGATCATTTGACAAACATATAGGGGCATTGACTTAACTTTTCTTCCCTATTCTTCCACGAAATAAATACTACCAAGAATCCTAATCGTCCCAAAACAGTGTTTACAAGGATAAGGACTTAGCAACCGTGTACTCAAATAATTAACTTGGGTTAAACATAATAATGTACTAAAAATGAGTACATTAATGGTAGGCTAAGGCTTTTTGGTTCTAACGATTAGTTTAAGGGTGACAATGCTCTTCATTAATAGTCCGGATTAACCAAATAATTATGAGAACCATAAAAAAGGATAGGCTCGGAGGGTTGTACTAGGGGTATCCTACACTAAAGGTGAGTGCATGACAAGGGTATGGGATAGTTATATGATCGGTGTGACCATCATAACAATTACAGGTTTAAAACATGGGTTAATCATAATGCCTCTTATCAAGAAAATCCTAATGCTTACTATGCGGTCTCAGGATGCATCACAAAAACAAGTTCTAGAATTTAATATGCTACCGGTACACTCTCATAATCCTAAAGTAACCAATACCAATGTTCCAAAAAAGGCGACAAAACCAGCATTACATCCGTAAGACAAAATAGAAAGCCACCCGTGTTGCTCACCTCCTTCAACTGAACAAGCTAAAGGTATGAATACTAAGGGTGAACTTGCATTGGTGGGGTGGAATTTTGAGGGTTTTTTGTGCTACGATCATATAAATTCTATCATGAGACGCTATTAATACTCGGTTTTCGTTGGTATGTGTCATAAAAAAAAAATTGGGTAAAAATTCACCTCTTATGCTATGTTTCGATATATTATCCATCATTTTAAGGACAAAGCCAATGGCAAATGAAAGAATGGTTTCTAAGGCTTATTTTCCCCCTACACTTAAGTTGAACATTGTCCCTAATGTTCTATAAAGGTACCCGTAAAAACGAATAAAAAGAAAAGAAAACAAGTAAAAGAAACTAGTACTCCCCTGGTTTGCTCAATAATAGAGAAGAAACATGCGATAACTGGTTAGATCGTCCTCCAAGAATCATCCAATGAAACTTCCTAAGAATTTCCAAGCTTCTTCTCATCAAATATAACCTGTAATCAAAGACAAAGACAACTACACCAAGCATAAAATGTGCGATAAACCAATATACAATGTAGGGTTTGACTCGAATAAACAGTAAAGATAGGATGAGAGAATTGTTAAACACATTAGGTTTTGCAGGTTTATAACAGAAAAATACATATATTAAATCTTATGCAAGTTTTATATTCAAAAATAATTAAAAACTTTAAGTTTTCTGGACCTGGACGTTTGACGGCGTCAGGGTTTTTGTGACCCCGTCACAGGTATCATGGTGACGGCGTCACGTGTTAATCATGACGCTGTTTCCACAGTTTGTGAAAACGAAATTTTTGTTTTTGATGAAAAATTTCCTGCACTTGATTCCATAGGTTAATTCTTGTACAAATGGCTGCATAAAACCTGAGATTTAACAATTCAATCATATGACTCGAGACTGATGTGAATTAATATAAACAGTTCATTTAACATGTTTGAATTTGGCTCAAAAGCCGAATAAATTTCCCCGACACTTATCGTTTGCAAAATACCTTTGATTGAAATTAAGACGAGGTTAAAGCCAAACAAAGCATGATTACAAGATAGTTCAAACATAATAAAACAAACTATGAAGAATTAAAACACACATGACACTCCTAATTTGCGGGAAAAGTAAATTGGGTTGCCTCCCAAGAAGCGCTTTTCTTTATTAATGAGTCTTGTAGCTAGACTCAAAGTCACACGTTCTTACGTTGTTTCGTGAATGTTCACGTGTCCACGAATAAGCCATTCTTTCATACTTTCATCCACTTGGTATTCGGGACCTAGGTTTAAGTTGTTCTTGTACATAAATCTATTCTTTTCATGGGGGTGCCTAAGTCCGCTCATTAAATCATTTTGGCTAAGTTCTAACAGTGGTGGGACCTTACTCCAATTAAAGTTCTTGAGCCTAGGTATTGTACATGGCATCTTATACGTGTATGTGTCGAATATCTTAGTGAATGAGACCAATCCCTTAGCGACGTCATATTTGAGCTTAGTGATTTTTCTAAAAGGTCTGCCCATCAAGACTTCCGTCATGTCGTTCATGATAAATTCCCCTATGTCTTCTAACACAATAAAATCCGTGATGTAGGTGAAACTCCCGACAAACACGTAAACATCCTTAACAATGGCAATTAGGTTCTTTCCCGTCCCCTCTAGTCCTTCTACCATTATTGTATTATAGGCTTTACGCGAGATAACATTCATTGGTAGAAAAGGGTCGAGATATGCAGTAAACTTCCTAAAGCCTATCATGCATTGGAATGATAAGTCATCCCCGTCAGAACTATTAATTATTCTTTTTCGGCGTAGTGTTCCCGCGTTTTCATACTCAATTAGTTCATTCAGAATTTCACCGTCATCCGAATCATTGTCTGAATGAGGAAAGGGAGAAACAAGGGGTGTGTCAACCGATTCATCATCGGACCCAAGGTCATTTATATTAGTCTCATTAGGTTGGTTGACGAAGTTATTAAGGAATCGTTCAATACTCTCTAAGCGAGAGTCAACAAAGGCCGAAATCACATGTAGCTCATAGAGCTCTTGGTTAATTTGTGCGCGCAGCTTAGCTGGTAGGACGAGACGATTATTGGTAGGTGGTGGATTCGCGTTCTCCATGATGAAGAATGGAATAGTCAATGAGAATTACGAACAAACACACAAAGAAAAGATAGGCTACTAGAAAGCTAATATGCGGAAATTCATCTTCTTCGTACACCATTTCTCCGATTCCGTTCAATTTACTTTTTACTGTCATTTTTCTTTCTTTCTTTTGTCTATATTGTTAGTTTCAATCTTTCCAAGGTGGTTCCTTATGTTTCTACAAGGTGGTGCCTAAAAAAATTACTACATCGCTCGTAAACAAAAAAAGTTTCTAAGATGGTTCCCGGGCACCACCTAGTTACAACCTAGGTCCGCCTCTGCCATCACCACCTCATAAAATCCAAAGTCTTGCAATCATTTCAACCAAAACACTATAGTGAACCAATTACTGCTATATAAGCAAATGATACTACTAGATAAACACCCTCTACCCTCATGTAGCCGTGTACAAAAAAACCAAAACCGAAATCGAAACAAAAAAAATGAAACCGATCAACACCGGTTATTGACCCTAACCGGTTCCGGTTACGGAATAACCGACGGTTAGTAACCGGTTGTCGTTTCTAGCCGTTATCCGGTTAGACAACCGGTTACTAACCGGGTCGGTTGCCCAACCGGTTAGGTAATAACCGGTTAGTAACCGGTTAAAAAATGAGCCGTTTGCCACCTTCTGTAAGCAAGCAGCTGTTGCACACGCCTGCACACACCAACGTTTATATCTTCCTTTTTTTTGACCCTTTTTTTGTCTTTTAAGCCATCCATTTCACTACTAAATTTATTATAAATACCCATGTTGCATTTGGTTTAGTTACAACAATCAAAACTCTCAAAAACACTCCCTAAACGCTCACAAATCGCTCACAAAATGGCAACTCAAAGTACTTCAACTTTCGTCGGTGTTGGTTCTTCAAATGAACCGAAGATTGTTGAGGTTATAGAAACATGGGCCATTACCAACCGAAAATACCAAGAAAAGTAACAAGATACCATTGGTTAGTAACATTTTGTTAGCTTAAAAAAATAACCGGTTACTAACCGGGTTTTCAAACCATAACCGGTTACTAACCGGTCCCAACCGGTTAGTACCGGTTAGGGTTTTTCGGGTGCAAAAGTCTAACCGAAACTGGCTTTTGTACTAACCGAGTTGACCGGGTTTGACCAATAATCGGTTAGTAACCGGTTACGGTAAATTAAACGGTTTGTACACGGCTACCTTCATGCCCCTCACCCACATTAGTCAGCCTTAACTACCACCAATGTATCCCAGAACATCACCACGTCATTCGACAACTCTAACCTCACATCGTGCCTCATTCTCTTGGGATCAAACACGCACCAAAATGACCACTTCAGTGACCATTTTTGCCGATTTTCAAAACTAGGGACCAAATGAATAAACGGGGCTGAGTAAAAGGACCAACTGTGTAATTTACCCTTGAAAGTTGAAACAATGATTAAACTCGGTTAGATATATGTAATGTTTGTATTTATGTTTCTTTTTTTAGATCTATTCACATGGATGGCAATTTTAATGGCCACGATAAGAACACAACAAAAATAAATACCCTGATCCTTTTTTATCTTTTTCTCTCTTCATTGTACTTCACATCTCACAAAAACAACTCAAATCTTTTTAAAACTAGTTAAAAGTTTTACTCCGGCTGCAATAGTTTCTCTCACTCTTTAAACTGAGCACGTACCAGCTGGCATATATGCCAACAACCACTCATCACCAGTGGCAGACCCAATTGAGAATATAAAGTGGTTCCTTCACTTAGTCAAATAAAAAAAATCAACACGTCAACAAGTCAAATGAATCGGGTCGGTTTGGCTCCATTTTGATACAAGTTTATCGAACCATCACATACACATATGTGATCGATCATCAGGGGGAGAGGATACGCGTTGCACTCTTTTTCCTTTGACCATGGTTTTGTCCGAGCAGGATTTTCCGGCAAGGTTTTTAATGAGGCAACATTCTCAAGCGTATAGAGGAATTATGTACTCTTTTTTCTTCATCGGATTTTTTTATCAACTAAGGATTTAACGAAGCATATTCCTTAAATAAGGGAGTGTTATGGATAAATAGAGTAAACTACACCGTTCGTCCTTGTGGTTTGCGTTGACCGCAGCCTATAGTCCTTTGACCGAAAAAAATGCACCGTCCGTCCTTAAGTGGGAAACGTTTTCTGTCGTTGGTCCTTCACTTTAACGTGTCTTAATAACGCTCGTTAACTGCCCACGTGTCACACCCACGTGAAGGTATTTTGGTCTTTTTACCCTTTGCTTTTAACTATATAATTTTTTATAAGTAATAGTATTTAACCAGTGAAACAACTTTATTTTTACTAATCCATCACTGATCATTTTCTCTTTCTTTTCAGCTCATCTTTATCATCTTGAAAGAGCATCTACTTCATTAAAACATACAATATTTATCTTTAAAACTTATTAATCACTCTGTTATCCATCTTTAAAAAACTATTCATTATTCATTACATCTTTAAAAGCCACCTGCTCAACCAACATCAGTATCTAATCTCTCTCTCCATTACTATATATGAAACCTTACACCTTTCTCCTTCCAGATCTAAAAAGCGAGACCGTTTGTATAAGAAAAAACAATCTTCCAATTTCTTTAAACATCGGTGGCATCAAGAGCTGCGGGAGGAGAAGTGTTATTAAAAAACGTATTCGATGGATGTATCTCAAGTGATGATTTAAATGAGTCAAATGAAAATCATTGTTATCATGTGAAGTGAAGGTTGTTTGTTTGTTATGGTGTCATAAGCAGCAACTATGATGTCACCGTCACCGTGTTGTGGACTTGTGGGTCCTCTCCTGTAAGCAGTGGGATCGCGAGTGGTGTGCCACCAGAAAATTTGTTTCTTGTATGTTTGATTTGTGTGATTCTAGTGTCAAGAAAATGGTAGGTGAGATACGTTGTTCTGGTATAAGAGAAATCAATGGTGATGTTTGTGTGTTGTTTGAACACCCAAAGTAAATTGGGTTTCATACTAGTAGCAGGTAAAGACAAGTAACTTCAAGAGTTCAAGACTAAAGTGGGTTTTGATTTTTAATAGATTTTATTGATATGTAATGTTTATATTTTGTGGCTGTAATGGATTTTTTGTTTTTGATGTGTAAGTTTGTATTTGATTTTGTTTGTTCTTCATAATGAAATAGCTTTTTAATGGAATTTTTGTTCTAGATGATGAATCGAGTTTGAATTATAATTTTTTTTCTTGATAATGATAATGAGTTTGTAAGGAAATGATTGTTGTTCTTTTTCTTCTTTTTTTGTTATATTTATGGTATTGAATTGGGTGTTTTGATTTAGTGGTGTTTATGGAAATAAGTTAATAGTAGGTCTAGTGATGAAGATGGAGATGAAGTTAAATGAAGAATATGAAGATGTTGGTGGGTGATGAAGGTTGCTAAAAACTGGTTGGGAAATTAGTATGAATGTGAAGGTTGGTTGGTGTTGGTGAGGGTGAGTGGAGAAGATGATGTGGAGAGAGAAATAGTAAAAAGACTAAAATACCCTTGCTTGTGTAGACTTAACGAGCGTTATTGAGACACGTTAGAGTGAAGGACCAACGACAGAAAACGTTTCTCACTTAAGGACGGATGGTGCATTTTTTTCGGTCAAAGGATTATAGGCTGCAGTCAACACACACAACAAGGACGAACGGTGTAGTTTACTCGGATAAATATGAAATGGATATCCATATATTAGTGATTATCTTAATTAGAGTATTGTATCTTTTATAATACTCCATCTTGTAATCATATTATCATCATTTTCATCGCTCTCGGAAGCAACTTAAAAACTCGATGTTGATGTTGTTATTATTATTTTTTTAGCTTGAATATTGAAGAAAACGAGTTGGAATTTAACCCGCGCGTTGCGACGGGGGCAACACGGTTTATGAAACTTTAAAGAAAGGCTACCATAATTTTATATATATATCTATAACCTATAACCTATATAAAACAAGCTTTTGAAAAAACTCATCTTCACCCAAAATAACTAGAGAATGACACCTGTAAAATAGATTATTATCAACCATTGGATCAATTAAATTCAT
>BQNB010006813.1:0-2500 GCA_026074375.1 Tanacetum coccineum
GAAATATTTGCAAAACAAGTCCAAAAAGCTACGCAAGCTTATTTTAGGGTTCCAAATGATATTTTCAGGTTATAGCTTATTAGAATAAGCAAAAATAAGATGTTATAACGTAAAAAAAGTTTAGAAAAAGAATTCGTTTGCTAGAAAATCAAAACGGGTCATTTTTAGGGTTTTAATAAAAAACACATGTGTTTGAGGATTCAAGGATTCAAACAAGAGTTTATATATGATCTTAAGAGTATTATGAACATTCTAATATAGATTATAAGCTTATTGAACAAGAACTAAGCTTACTTGAGCTAGAAATGGGTCGAAATGGGGTTTTCAGGTTCGTACGCCTAGTAACGACTTCAAAGGTTCATTTCTCTTGATTCTTGGCTTCTATTCTGAGCTTAGGGACTTCACTTGATCTTCTACTACTGCTAGAGAATAGCTAGAACTCCATTGTTGTATTTGATGAGTTTTGAGGTGTGTTTGAATGGTTGCTTGGATTCAGCTATATATAGGGGTGAAACACCCTTAGTGCCCAAGTTTTATTGATGTCTAAGGGTTAAGGGCTATAGAGTGATGATTATGGAAGGCTAGTGATGAGTATTAAGGCCTAGGATAGTAGCTAAGAGAGGTGGAAGGGTGTATAAGGGTCACGGCTAACTACAAGGATGACAAGGAGGTGTTTGTTTACAAGTAGCTTACAAAGAGGCGATGGAGGTGCTTGGTAGGATTTTTGGTGATGTGGTGATGATTTCATAGAGGTGCTAGGGTGTTTGGTTGGTTTAAAAATGGGTAAAAATGAAGTAAAAAGGGGGCCGGGTAGGTTTAGGGTTTCGGGTTAGGATTTTTGGTTTTAATTCGAGTTAGGGTTAGGGTTTAAGATAGTTTAGGGTTCAGGATTAGTGTTAGGATTAAGGTTTAGGGTTTAGGATTAAGGTTTAGGGCTTAGTTTTAAGGTTTAGGGTTTAGTTTTAGGTTTAAAGTTAGATCTATTCACAGCATTCACGCTTACTCCGAAAAGTAATTAACGGTTCATGATAGTGAGGTCTTAATGGCAAAAGTAAGGACATAGTTATTAAATATTTTCAGGATAGCAAACATTGGAACAAATACTCGTATTTAATTGTATATATGCATGTATCCCCCTCGCCCCGGGGGTTAATGAAACATTAGAAGATTTAAAGGTGAGAGGCTATGAACACACAATATACAGTTTTAAGTACTTGTGTATATTAAAAACAATTAAGCATGTATCCTCCTTGCGGGTTTATAAAGTAATTCAAAAGATTTAAAAAATGCGAGGCTATGAACTCACAATATCAGTTTCTAAGTACTAATGTGGTATATGATAAACAATTGAGACAAGATCGCCCCCCTCGCGGGTTTAAAAAACATGTCAAAAGATTGAAATGCGAGCTAAGAACCTCACAATATCAGTTTTAAGCTACTTGAGTATATTAAAAACAATTCAGCCTGTACCCCCTATGTGGGTTTATAAAGTATTCAAAAGATTTAAAATGCGAGGCTATGAACTCACAATATCGGTTTTAAGTACTTGTGTATATTAAAAACAATTAAGCATGTATCCCCCTCGCGAGTTTATAAAACATTCAAAAGATTGAGAAATGGCGAGGACTAATGAACTCACAAAATTAGTTTTTAAGTACTTGTGTATATTAAAAACAATTGAGCATGTATCCCCCTCGTGGGTTTCTAAAACATTCAAAAGATTGAAATGCGAGGCTATGAACTCACCTTAACAGGGGAAATCTATTGATCCCAATCTGAATAGATCTTTCTAGCCTGTTAAGGGTGATAGCTAATCTGGATAAATCCAAAGTAGTTTGAAGAGAAACAATGACTATGAACAATATAAGTTATGCGAAAACTAACTTATATTGCTAAGAAGAATAATGAATGAAACAAAAACTTTGATTACTATTAATCTGCTAGGTTACAGATTACTAACTATATATTGGTGAAACTTGTATATGAAACTTATATCTAACTAATGCCGTAGGGTTCCTTTTATACACCAAGGAAAACCCTAATGGGCTTACAAAACATGTGAAGAGATAATGCATATCTATTCTTATAATAACTCATGCATATCTCCTAACAGTACTAACTAGCAGCACTAACTTACTACTAACAGCACTAACTATACTGGCAGTACTAACAATGTACTGACAGTACTAACTATTTATAACTAATAGTACTAACTACTTAGTCTATTTTCTTGAATATTTAGCATTCTTTATTAGCAGCATTAAGTAGAACTAACAGTAGTAACTTGTATAAGTAGCAACACTAAGTTGTAGAAACTTCTAAAACCCAACAATCCTCCCCTAAACATGATGGTACACGATTGTTAACCTACATGTTTCTTCCAGTTGAGCTTTCATGAACATTAGGAGGATATATCCAAACACACTGCTACTCTTTAACTACTTTTTCTTGAACTCTTTTGTTACTTAGTAAACTTGAAATTCTTTAGCTTCCAGTCTTT
>BQNB010006813.1:7500-36471 GCA_026074375.1 Tanacetum coccineum
TACACTGATAGTGATTATGCTGGAGCAAGCTTAGATAGGAAGTCTACAACAGGAGGTTGTCAATTCCTTAGATGTAGATTGATATCATGGCAGTGCAAGAAACAGACAGTGGTTGCAAATTCCACAACAGAAGCTGAATATGTGGCTATTGTTGTGGACAAGTGCTTTGGATTCAGAATCAACTACTTGATTATGGGTATAATTTTATGCATACCAAGATCTTTATTGATAATAACAGTACTATTTGCATAATTAAAAATCCTGTTTTTCATTAAAAAAACAAAGCATATAGAGATTAGACATCATTTTATTAGGGATTGCAATGAAAAAAGTTGATTCAAATGGTCAAAATCCATACTGACAAGAATATTGCAGATTTACTTACAAAAGCTTTTGATGTAAGTAGATTTCAATATTTGATTGCTAGTATTGGAATGTTAAATCTCTAAAATCTTTTATCTCTTTATGTTTTTGTAGAGTTTTGTATGAATTAGTACTGTTATTCATGTCATTAAAAGTTTTTGCTGTTAAGTATAATTAGTGCTGCTAGTTATACTTAATACTGCTAAGTTAATGCTGTTAGTTATACTTAATACTGCTGGTATAATTAACATTGTGAAAATTGTAAGAAAAAGAATTAAGAGAGTTGGTGAGAATAAAAACAGAAAGAGAGATGTGTGGAATAAAAACAGACAGAGAGTTTTGGTGAGTAAAAGAATTGAGAGAAGTGGTGAGTTGAAAAACAGAAAGAGAGTTGAATATATTAAAAACAGACAGAGTGTTTGGAATGGAATTGGAGTTAATGCTGGTGACTCAAAGTTAATGCTGCTAGGCTTATGTTACTACTGTTGGGTTAAAACTGTTAGGTTGTTCAGGGTACTGGTTCATAAATATTCGATTAAGGGTTTCAATCACTCATTTAATCGATTTCACTCTTTCATATACTCTTTAATCATAAACCCTAACTCAATTTTATCATTCATCATCAAAACCTAACACAATGACGATCCTAAAGTTTGCTAATACTCATAACATGGTCGCGTTTTTGTCTAAACCTGCTGAAAGTGAAGGGTTTGAACAAATTGTGGATTCTCTAAATGCAAACCCTATAAGATATGCATTAACGATCAATCCCACTATATATACTTCGTGCATTGAACAATTCTAGGCTACTGTTAAAGTCAAAACTATCAATGGGGAAGTACAGTTACAAGCCCTAATGGATGGAAAGAAGATAATCATAACAGAATCAATTGTAAGAAGAGATCTTCAACTGGAAGATGCTGAAGGTGTTGATTGTCTACCAAATGCTACCATTTTTGAAGAACTTACAAGGATGGGGTTTGAGAAACCTTCATAGAAGCTTACTTTTTATAAAGCATTCTTTTCCCAACAATGGAAATTTCTCATTCATACTATTTTACAATGCCTAAGTGCAAAGACTACTGCATGGAATGAGTTTAGTAGCATTATGGCTTCTGTAATTATCTGCCTAGCTATAAACCAGAAGTTCAACTTTTCAAATTACATTTTTGAAAGTATGGTGAAGAACTTGGATAATACTGGTAAATTTTTTTATATATCCAAGGTTTGTGAAAATATTTTTGGATAAACAAGTTGATGGGATGGCAAGTCATAAGAGAATTTATATTGAACCCTCTCACACTAAGAAGATTTTTGCTAATATGAGAAGGTCAGGAAAAGGTTTTTCTGGAAGGGACACACCTTTATTCCAAACAATAATGGTACAATATCAAGAAGAAATGGGTGAAGGTTCAGTAATACCCACTGATCCCTATCACACACCCACTATTATTCAACCATTAACATCTCAACCTCAAAAGAAACAAAGACCTAGGAAGCCAAAGAGAAAGGACACCGAGATACCTTAGTCTAATGTTCCTAGTGATATTGTTGCAGATGAGGCTGTCAATAAGGAGATGGGTAACAGTTTGGAAAGGACTGTCACTACTGCTACTAGCTTAGATGCAGAGCAGGATAGGGGTAACATAGCTAAGACCCAATCCAAGGCAACACCTAATGAATCTAGTTCTTTAGGAACTACTTTAGGTGGTGATCCCAGGCGCCAAGAAACCATGGGGGATACTATTACTCAAAATAGGTTTGAGAATGTATCTAAACTTTCCAATGATCTACTGCTCACAAAAGGTAACACACTTTGAAGTGGTGAAGATAGATTGAAACTAAAGGAATTGATGGCAATGTGTACAAATTTACAACAAAGGGTTCTTGATTTGGAAAAGACAAAGACCACACAAGCTGAAGAGATTGTCATTTTAAAGAAGAGAGTCAAGAGGCTTAAGAAGAAAGATAGGAGAAGAACTCATAAGCTCAAAAGGTTATACAAAGTTAGTTCATCGAGAAGGGTTGAATCATCTGATGATGAAGGTTTGGATAAATATGATGCATCCAAACAAGGGAGGATAGCTGATATTGATGTTGATGCAAGAATTAACTTGGTTAGTACTCATTTTGATGCTGATATAGATATGTTTGGAGTACATGACTTAGCTGGTGATGAAGTAGTTGTTGAAAGTGAAGTTGTTGTTAAAACTGTTGTTGAAGAAAATATTAGTATTGTTAGTGAAATTCCAACAGTTACTACTGTTGATGAGCTAACCTTGGCTTAAGTACTTGCTGAATTGAAAAGTGCTAGACCACCAACTCAAGGAATTTCTTTCAGAAAGCCAAGTGAAGCTACTACAACAACAACAACTACAACAATAACAGCTGCACCAAAACCTCCACAGGACAAAGGCAAAGGGATTATGGTTGAAGAGCCTATGGTAGAACAAGTAAAGCCTATGAAGAAGCTTGAACAAATGAGGCTTGATGAAGAAATTGCTTTCAAGCTACAAGAAGAAGAAGAAAAAAGGCTTGCCAGAGAAAAAGCTTAACAAATTGAAGAAGTTAACATAGCTTGAGATGATATTCAGGCAAAAGTTGAAGCTGAATATCAGTTGGCTCAAAGACTGCAAGCAGAGGAGCAAGAAGGGTTGTCTGTTGAAGATAAGCCAAAATTATTTCAACAACTCTTAAAGAAAATAATAAAGTACTTTGTAGCTAAATGGGCAGAAGAAAAGAGGAACAAACCACCAACACAAGCTCAACAAAGAAAAATCATGTCTACTTATCTGAAAAACATAGAAGGATGGAAGCCTAAAGACTTGAAGTACAAATCTTTTGATTTTATTCATAAGTTATTTGACAAAGCTATGAAAAGGGTAAACACATTTGTAGATATGGATACAGAATTGGTGAAAGATAATGAATTAAGTGCAGAAGGCAGTGAGACAAGAGCAGAAGGAAGTTCAAAGAGAGCAGGAGATGAGCTAGAATAAGAGAATGCAAATAAGTAAAAGGTGGATGATGATCCAGAAATAGATGAACTTTAAAGATTAATGAAAGTCATTCCTGATGAAGAGGGAATAGCAGTTGGTACTATTCCTTTGTCTACTAAGCCTCCAACCATTGTTGATAAGAAAATCTACAAAAAAGGAAAGAAAAACTATTACTAGATAATCAGGGCTGATAGAAGTTCAAAGATGTACTTGGTGTTTAATCATATGCTTAAAATTTTTAATAGAGAAGTCTTAGAAAGTTTGTACAAGTTGGTAAAAGCTAAATATGGATCAACAAGACCAGTGGAGGACTTAGATTTGATTCTATGGAGAGATTTAAAGACAATGTTTGAACCATATGTTGAAGATCAAGTATGGAAAAATTAAGATAATTACAGTGTATTGGATTGGAAGCTATATGATTCTTGTGGAGTTCATTCATTGAGGAAGCAAAATGTGTACATTCATATGCTGGTAGAAAAGAGATATCCCCTTACACCTGCTACAATCACAGATATGCTAAATAGGAATCTGCAAGCTAATCATTGGAATGAAATGTGTTATCAACTTCTTAAGCTCATCACAAAACAACTCAAGAATCAATGAAGTATTTGGAAGCATCCTCTTGGTGATTGATGGAGCTTTTAAATGAAGAAACTTGAGATTTTGAAGATAAATATCAAGTTTAGGGGAGGATTGTTGGGATTAAAAGCTTCTTGATGTTGTTTAGAGTTACTGCTGCTAAGGTATTAGTTACTGATGTTAAGCAAAAGTTAGTGTTGTTCATTAACTTTAATGAAAAATATGCTAAGTAGTTAGTGGTGCTAGTATAAAGTTAGTACTACTAGTTCACAGTTACTACTGCCAATATATATTAGTACTACTAGTATATATGTTAGTACTGCTAGTATAAAGTTAGTACTACTGGTGAAGATTAAAGAAAATATTCTAAGTAGTTACTACTGCTTGTACACAGTTAATGCTGTTGGTGTATAAGTTACTACTGCTGGTACTAAGTTAAAGCTGCTAGTATAAATGTTACAACTGCTCAAAGATTAAGACTGCTGAAAGAGTTTTTACTGTTAGAGAAAGGATAAAGACAGAAGAAAGGATAAAGATTGAATGGAGATCAAGATTACTTACGTGATAAGTATGAGTTAATTATAGTATAGATCATTGAGAATATTCTAAGTTTTAGGAATATATTATAAATCGACTAGGACTCCTTGGTGTATAAAAGGAGGTCCTAGGGCATAGAGTCTGGTATCTTTTATTTTTAATATCATCATAGCTTCAAGTTTTTTTAACCCTAATACTAGGAGAGTATTCGTATTATTTGTAATAATAATATTGGAGCTTTTATTGTTAAATTATATTGTTTTGTGTTACTGTTTTATTGAAGAATTCTACTTATATTAAAGATTAGATTCCGCATAATCTTTAGCATTATCAAACAAAGTTTCTTAACTAAGTTGTGTTAGATTTATCTAGCATAACTAAACCTTATACAAGCTAAGGAATTCAATCATTAGAAGTTAACTGGGATCTAACATTTGTTTTGATAAAGCCCTTTATTGACCTTGGAGCAAGTGTGAGTGTTATGCCATTTTCTACCTATACCAACCTCGGTCTAGGAGTTTTGTCTCACACTAGGTTGACCATATTGGCTGATAAGACCATAAAACAACCAAGGGGTATAGCTGAGAACGTGCTAGTAAGGATCGGCAAATTTGTTTTCCTCATTGACTTTATCATCTTAGACATACCCGAGGATGACGATGTCCTTTTGATCCTCAGACGACCATTCCTGTCCACTGCCCATATTAAAATTGATGTCTTTAAAAGAAAGGTCACCCTAAGGGTCGGGGAAGAAAAACTAGTTTTTAAAAGTGTTAAACCGGCCTCTAGCATGATAAAACGGGTCTTTATGGATGAATGAAAAGAAGGAAAAAGGTCAAACTTAACGACCGGCTGAAACAAAAGTGCTTCCCGAGAGACAACCTGGTTGTTTTTAAATTGTTTGTTGCACTTTAATTGTTTGAATTTTAATTTATTGTTGAGTCTGTCTTCCCAGACATGACATACGGCGTATCGAACCCCTCTGGATATGGCGTATGCATGTCTGGACGTTATCAGTATATTTAAATTCCAGTATTTAATTTCCAGTATTTAATTGTTTTCGCAGGATTACATATGGCGTATCCTTGGGTTTGGGATACGGCGTATTGTAACCTGCACAGTTGTGTGTTTAATTGTTTGCTTGTATTGTAGGATAGCGGAAGTACAGATTGCACGAATGTCTTCAAATTTTCATGCAGTACCTTGCTGAAACGAATTCGACTTAATGGTATACTCTGAAATTACCATGTGTTGAACTTTCATAGGAATTCTGAAGCCCTCATCAACACACCTTATTGCTCAAATACTCAAATTGGAGAACCATCCGGAGCAAACTATAAGGGGAGTTTCCTCGTTCTAATTCTATTTCCCTTATTATTTAATGGTTTTATCTATACAATGAGGACGTTGTATAATTTAAGTATGAGGATGGAGAATTAGAATGTACTTGTCCTTATTTTCACATATAAAATGCTAAACATACTTAAAAAATGGTTCAAATAAAAAAAATTAGCATGCTTTTTGTGAAAAATCACTAGTTACATTACCTAGCGCACTATAACTCTTAATGTCTATTTATGAGAATTAAGCCTATCCGTTTCCAATTGCTTACTACAAATTCCACAAAAATATGAGTGTGCCAGTGATGTAGTAGACTTTAGAAATTGGCTTGGTATATCACTCGAGACCTCAATGATGAGTACTATGGATTTAGATGGAGTAACATGCTTAACTGGTAAATTTCTAGGATTAAACCAAAAAGCCTACATGTCATAATATTAACTAACTATTAGCCCCCGTGTAACCCTTTGCTTACTCTCATTTTTAGAGTATGATATCCCTAGAACAACCAGCAGAGCCTATCCATTTGTTTTCTTCTATTATGTATCATGGAACGACCGAAAGGGGATTTCTAGGAAATCCTGAATAGAATATTCCAGAAATATGTGATAGTTAAATTTTGTCACCATTAAAAAATTGTTTTGTTTCACCTTTACACCTTAGCCTACCGTGTAGATTAAAGCCTATTTTGATCAATGTTGCTAGTTGCTTTCGTGTAAAGTTTTATAGTTCCTGCGTCAAAGTGAAATTTCTCTATCTCTGTAATGGTCGGGAAAATTGCACAATGCAATGGGGATGTTTGTAGCTCGTGTATTTTTGCTACTTTCGCGATTATAGATTATGTCCGAAGAAGTTAAGTTCAAAGGAAAAATTTGCCGGACAAATGATGATAGTGAAGACGGTGAAATTACACCGAGATTTATGATGTATTATTGCAAAAAAAAAATTGGGAAAGAAAAGATAGTTGGTTCATTGAGCTATACCGAAGACATTATATGAAAGGATCGATTATTCGTTGATACGTACAAAAATCAATGATGTAAAGTATTGTAAAATGTGGCCGATATCACCACTTATCTTGTAAAGTATGTAAAGTTTAGGATGTAAGGGAAGTTGACCATTATGGGAACGGAAACTTAGGTTGTCATTGTCATCTTATGACCGAGACGCTTGTTTATATGTTCGAGTCTTTGTCATGGAACGGTCGGGAAAGTTGCTAGCAACCGCACCATATTTGTTGGCTTTAACCTATTTGTTTTGTGATTTTTATTTAACAACCAATTACTTCCCTTTCCTGATAACTAACCTTAGGATCTACTCGAATGAGGATGTGTACGAGCATGAATATCTATTCCGTCTTTACGGCCATGTATGCATGTCTTAGCTGCCTTGTTGGATGACGACCTTCGGTGAAAGTCAGAAGCTTTATACCCTATATCATTCTTCATCTTAACGATTGTAGAATGATTAAACCCAAGCCTACTAATAAATACCCAATTTACCTTTTAATTTGTTACTCCTTAGCTCTAGAGGTGGAGATGTGTATCCTTGCCAAGCCTATGATACGAAGCTAATCATGACCGAGCAAATGAGCGTACCACTAAAATGTTACACCCTAGATTAGTTAAGTGGTCTGAGTGTTTTCATTCCCATATTTCGTGAGGAGCTTGGTTTTGTACAGGTGGTTAGAATGAAAAAAGTGCTTAACAGGATAAATCCTTGACCTCGGTTGGGATACATTTTCAAAAACCTTTCTAAAGTCTACTTGAGGACAAGTAGGATTCAAGTGGGGGGATATTTGATATCATCAAATAACGTCATATTTTCCCATCATTTATCCCATATATTTTACCCACTTTTATATAATTATTTCAAGATATTGGTACTTAATTGCTTAAAGTTTATAATTGCAGTAATTCTGGAGTAACTTGTGAAGACGAAGCTAAAAGGCGTAATTCTAGAGCTAAAACGAAGACATTTGAAGAAAACTATTATCTGCTACTATACGCCGTATCCAGCAAAGAAGATACGGCGTATCAGCGCCAGCTCATCACAAGAATACGCGTAAAAGATCAATTCCCTATTCGGCGTATCACTCATCACCTATACGCCGTATGCACAGCTGGTCATCAGTCAAGAATATGCAATTAATATGATTGATGGTAATTAATCTTGATTGATTTGATCTTATCGCGGACTCCAAGGAAATTAACCCTATATGTCGTATGCACATCTCTCCATACGGAGTATCCAGGCGATTTTCAGACACTATAAATACGAGGCTCAAAAACGAGTTTCAGTGTGCAAAAAATTACATTCTCTATACCATACTCACTGAAGTTGAATTTTCCAAGATATTAGACGCAACCAAGGTCAAGCACCAACCACCATTCCATAGAATACATCGTGTAATTCTTACTTTCTTAATCATTCAGTTTTCAATTGTTTGATCACGCTTGTAAAATTACAATGATTATGGGCTAATACCCTCGGGTGTTAGCCATGTTAATGAAGCTTACAATATTTGGTTTGTTTTAATCCGGCTTGCTTAATTTATCGTTGATTGTTTAATTATGTTTATCGCCTTATACTTGTTTATGTGCTTGTACATGCGACCTATCATTCAACTGGGTCTAGTGAGACTTAACCCGTAATCTAGATGCCGGGATAGCTCTCCATGTTATGTTTTATATGCCCGGACCAATAGGATCACAAATGATACCCTATCCTTGCCCTTTGATTATGAGCTTAGTTGGACCGGCAGGTGACCCGGTAATTGTTCAGCAATCATGTTCTTAATTAATTGGTAATGATTTGGGTGTTGGACTACCGGCATATAAGACAACATCAAGCAATAAGTGGGTAAAGTCCCGATGGGCTAGGGTATTAACAGGATCACCACTACTTTAATTCCCTATGATAGGTTATAATTAGACTAAAGGATGCTTTATGCGGATACGTTAATCGTGACAGGATTGTTCGTATCTAGGTCTTAGGAAGAAGAACCACCTAAGTCTTAAGAATGATATGCCGCCTCGAAATAAGTAGCCATTGCACTAAAACAAACAAACCAGCTTGTAATCGGATTTAACATGGTTAATACAGTTTTCTATCATTTAGCTTGTACCGCTTCTTTGTCTTGTGATTGTTTGCTTCTGTGTTTATTGTGTTTAGGATTAATCTTTGTCACCACTAAACCTGTGCCAGTCTCTCAAGCAGAAAACCCCCCGTTACCTCAAATAAATATTTATAGCATAGGTTTAACTAGTAGTTAGACTAATCTAGATAGATAAAATACTAGTAAAATATTAGGTTAACATTCGCTCTTATTGTTCGACACCCTACTTATCGCGAAGCTACATCTTGACCGGGTACACTGCCCGTTAGAGTGTTGTTTTCTGTTTTGTCGGCTAAAAATAAATGTAAAACTTAATAATAGCCAAATCACTACACCACGACGACACACATCAATACTACTTCCAGAACCTTGGCTTCCATCGTCATTGAGGTTAGTGTTTCTTTGAATTGTTCGCCCATCCAAAGCATCAGCCACCCCTTGGGCTATCAATGCCCTGATAGCAGCATCAGTCGTTAGGGTGGTGGTAGTGGCAGTGGCAGGGGTGGTTCTGGTTCTGGTTCATCTTCTTGAAGCCATTTTCTTCAAATTACAAGAAAATATAATACACGTTAGATTTCATACAATCATAAACGTGACATGACATATGCACAATAAATAAAATAAGATCACATCACACAGTGAAATATACAATCAAAGTAAGATCGACATGACATATACATAGTAAATAAAATGAGATCACAACACAAGAGAGGTATATAGTAAAAATTGAGATCACAATGACATGACATAATACATCTATTTCATATATCACATGGAAAACATACATGATGGTTCGATACATAAATGAAAGAAAATACAAGTCCTCCCGCCATGCTAGTTGGGCATTAACCCATAATACTTAGCAGGCTAACATAATGATAGCTAATGGCATGACTGAAAAGTAAATCTATGCACAACTATATGCATCCTCTGGGTCATATGCATGAGCTGGATCTCTCGCCTGTAGTGCCTGAATCTGACCGAGAGCTGCTATCAGCTGGCTCTGTAGTGATGAAACCTGAGCAACCAAGGTCGTTGTCAATGCCTCCTGCGATCTGATGCGAACATCCTATATCTGAGTGTAAGCTCTATATGCCTGAAGCTCATAGTGAACTTGTAACACCCTCAAAATACGATACGCAACGGAATACAACATTTGGGGTGCTACTTCATAATACATGCACACGAGTCCCAGTAAATGTTCAATTGATACGTTTATAAAACAAAGTTTATTTTATTTATATGAGTAAAATCAGAGTTACATAGGTCCCAAATAACTTTAGAAATTTCTTTTCTAATAAAGCGCAACACGACTTTTCTTACAAATCCCATTTTTATAAAATATATGAAACCCTTACAAGATTGTACATAAAGGAAATAGTCTCCCGGTATGGAGTACCAATATCTATCATCTCGGATCGTGATAGTCATTTCACGTCCAGATTTTGGTAATCATTACAAAGTGCTTTGGGTACTCAATTAGACATATGTACGTCATATCATCCTGAAATCGATAGACAAAGTGAAAGAACCATCCAAACACTTGAAGACATGCTTCGAGCCTGTGTTATAGATTTTGGAAAAGGATGGAAAAAACACTTACCATTAGTAGAATTTTCCTACAATAACAGTTACCATGCCAGTATTAAGGCAGCACCATTCGAGGCACTTTATGGTCAAAAGTTCAGATCACCTATTTTTTGGGCTGAAGTTGGAGGTATTCAACTTACGGGACCAGAAATAATCCATGAAACCACTAAAAAGATAGTGCAAATTCGACAACGCTTGCAAGCTGCAAGAGACCGATAGAGAAGTTATGCCAATGTAAGACGAAAGCCTTTAGAATTTCAAGTTGGAGATCGTGTTATGTTAAAAGTGTCACCTCGTAAAGGTGTCATCCGATTCGGAAAACGAGGAAAGCTTAACCCTCGGTACATTAGACCTTTCAAAATCCTTGAACGGATTGGCCCAATGGCATATAAACTTGAGCTTCCTGAAGAGCTCAGTAATGTCTACAGTACTTTCCACGTTTCTAATCTGAAGAAATGCTTATCTGACGAATCCCTTGTCATTCCAATGAAAGAGCTTCGACTCGATGACAAACTCAACTTTGTGGAAGAACCAGTAGAAATCATGGATCGAGAAGTCAAGCAACTAAAACAAAGTCGTATTCCTATAATCAAGGTAAAATGGAACTCTAAAAGAGGACCAGAATTTACGTGGGAACCCGAAGATCAAATTTGTGCCAAGTATCCTCATCTGTTTTCAAACCTCACTCCGGCATCCAACTAAATCTCAGGACGAGATTTCTTTTAAGGGAGGGAGACTATAACAACTCATAATTTTCATCAATGTAATTATCCATCTATTAAATTAGATGCACTGTAATATCCATCTATTATATATATACCACCTTTTTACAGGGAAATTTTTGCTTTATCTCATTATGCAACGTAACTTGCATCTCTAAAGTAAACGAGCTCACGCAACCTCTACCAATGCCATCTATATCTATGTTTATATCATGTAAACATCCTAATATGTCAAGTCTATATCTTAATATCATTTTTACCAAGTACATTATTCATTTAACGTACTTTTCAAAACGTTATTTCAAAACAAGCATTAAACGTTAACGTTTATATCAAAACCCTAATTATATGTAATGTATACATATAAAATGAATGTGCAAGCCTCTAAAGCATGTGTACAAGTGTACAATGCACAACATTTGAATATCTTTTCCCTCCTAAATCAAGTTACAACTTTCTAAAGCACAATGTACAAGCTAATCATGCCTAAAAACCTAATTAGGTCATTTAAGCTCCTAAATCATGTTTAAACTTTACCACCACTTTAGCACAAGGTACAAGCACTTAATGCATGACTTCTAAACCCTAAACCTAAACCCTAAGTCATCTTAAAACCCTAATCTAAAACCCTAAACCCTAAACGAAACCCTAAAACCCTAATTTCACTTTAAACCTAAAACTAAACCCTAAACCTTAAAACTAAGCCCTAAACCTTAATCCTAAACCCTAAACCTTAATCCTAACACTAATCCTAAACCCTAAACTATCTTAAACCCTAACCCTAACATGAATTAAAACCCTAAAACCCTAACCCAAAATCAAACCAACCCCGGCGTATTGTAACCTGTATAGTTGTGTGTTTAATTGTTTGCCTGTATTGTAGGATAGCGGAGGTACAAATTGTCTTCTAAACTTTCACGCAGGACCTTGCTGCAAACAGGAATCGACTTAATGGTATACTCTGAAAAATGCCACGTGTTGAACTCTCATGGGCATTCTGAAGCCCTCATCAACACACTTTTTGCTCAAACACTCAAAATGGAGAACCATCCGGGGCAAACTATCAGGGGAGTTTCCTCGTTCTAATTCTTTTTCCCATATTATTTAAATGTTTTATATACAACGAGGACGTTGTATAGTTTAAGTAGGGGGTGGAGAATTAGAATGTACTTGTCCTTATTTTCACAAATATGCTTAAAAGTGCTTAAAATGGATCAAAATTAAAAAAATATATTAGCATACTTTTTGTGAAAAATCACTAGTTACATTACCTAGCGCACTATAACCCTTAATGTCAATTTGTGAGAATTAAGCTTATCCGTTTCCAATTGCTTACTAAAAATTCCACAAAAATATGAGTGTGCCGGTGATGTAGTGGACTTTAGAACTTGGCCTAGTATATCACTTGAGACCTTAATGATGAGTACTATGCCAAAAAGCCTACATGTTGTAATATTAACTAACTACACTAGTTAGTTAGCCCCCGTGTAACCCTTTTGATTACTCTCACTTTTAGAGTAAAGATACCCCTAGAACAACCTGCTGAGCCATTCTTTTCTTTTTCCTCACCAATTAAAATTGTTTCATTTCACCTTTACACCTTAGCCTACCGTGTAGGTTAAAGCCTATTTTAATCAATGTTGCTAGTTGCTTTCGTGTAAAGTCTTGTAGTTCATGCCTCAAAGTGAAATTTCTCTATCTCTGTAAAGGTCGGGAAAATTGCACAATGCAATGGGAATATTTTGTAGCTCATGTATTTTGCTACTTTCGCGATTATATGTTATGTCCAAAGAAGAAAAGTTAAAAGGAAGAATCAGCCGGACAAATGATGATAGTGAAGACGGTGAATTACACCGAGATTTATGATGTATTGTTGGCAAAAAAAATAGTTGAAAAAAGAGAAAGAAAGATAGTCGGTTCATTGAGCTTATACCGAAGAGATTATTTGAGAGGATCGATTATTCGTTGATACGTGCAAAAATCAACGATGTAAAGTATTGTAAAAGTGGCCGATATCACCACTTATTTTGTAAAGTATGTCAAATTCGGGATGTAAGGGAAGTTGACCGTTATGGGAACTCCAACTTAGGTTGTCTTTGTCATTTCTATGATCGAGGCGTTTGTTCATATGTTCGAGTCTTTGTCATGGAACGGTCGAGAAAGTTACTAGCAACCGCACCATATTTGTTGGCTTTAATTCCCTTTCCTGATAACTAACCTTAGGATCTACTCGAATGAGGATGTGTACGAGCGTAGATGTTTATTCCGTCATTACGGCCATGTATGCATGTCTCATATGCCTTGTTTGACGACGACCTTCGGTGAAATTCAGAAGCTCCATACCCTATATCATTCTTCATCCTTAAAAGAATGATTAAATCCAAACCTATTTATAAATACCCAATTTACCTTTTGACTTTTTGCTCCTTAGCTCTAGAGGTGGAGATGTGTATCCTTGCCAAGCCTATGATACGAAGCTAATCATGACCGAGCAAATGAGCGTACCACTAAAATGTTACACCCTAGATTAGTTGAGTGATCTGAGTGTTTTTATTCCCATATTTCGTGAGGTGCTTGGTTTTATACAGGTGGTTAGAACAGAAAAAAATGCTTAATGGAAAAATCCTTAACCTCGGTCGGGATACATTTTCAAAACCTTTCTAAAGTGTACTTGAGAACAAGTAGGATTCAAGTAGGGGATATTTGATATCATCAAATAACGTCACATTTTACCATCATATATCCCATAAATTTTACCCACTTTTTATAATTATTGCAAGATATTGGTACTTAATTGCTTAAAGTTTGTTATTATAGTAATTATGAAGTGACTTGTGAAGACAGAGCTAAAAGGCACAATTCTGGAACAAGAACGAATACATTTGAAGAAAAATATTATCTGAGCTACCATTACGCATATCTAGCTAAAGACGATACGGGCGGATCAGCGCCATCTCATACAAGAAAAAACGCGTAAATAATCAATTCCTGATCTGGCGTTCCTCTACCACCTATACGCCGATATGCCCTTCTGGTTCATTATTCAAAAGATACAATTTAATGTGATTTATGGTAATTAATCTTGATTGATTTGATCTTATTGCGAACTCCAAGGAAATTAACCCCATACGCCGTATGCACCTTATTACATACGGCGTATCCAGGCTATTTTCTGACACTATAAATATGAGGCTCAAAAACGAGTTTCGGTGTGCAAAAAGTACATTATCTATACCATACACTCTGAAGTCGAATTTTCCAAGATATTAGAAGCAGCCAAGGTCAAGTACCAACCATAATTCCATAGAAGACATCGTGTAATTCTTACTTTCTTAATCATTCGATTTCTAATTTTTTGATCATGCTTGCAAAGTTACAATGATTGTGGGTTATACCCTCGGGTATTAGCCATATTAATGAAGATTATAATGTTTGGTTTGTTTTAATCCGGCTTGCTTAATTTATCGTTGTTGTTTAATTATGTTTACCCTTATACTTTTTTATGTGCTTGTACATGCGACCTATCATTCAACTGGGTCTAGTGAGACTTAACCAGTGATCTAGATGCCGGGATAGCTCTCCTTGTTGTGTTTTGTATGCCCGGATCAATAGAATCACAAATGACATCCTATCCTTACCCTTTGATTATGAGCTTAGTTGGACCGGCAGGTGACCCGATAATTGTTCAACCAATATTGTTCTTAATTAATTGGTGATTGATTTGGGTGGTAGACTACCGGTGTATAAGACAACATCAAGCAATAAGTGGGTAAAGTCTCGATGGGCTATGGTATTAACAGGATCACCACTGGTTTAATTCTCTATGATAGATTATAATTAGACTAATGGAAGCTTTATGCGGATGCATTAATCAAGACATGATTGTTTGTATCTAGGTCTTAGGATGAAGAACCGCCTAAGTCTTAAGAAGGATATGCCACCTCAAAATAAGTAGCCATTGCACTAAACAAACAAATCAACATTTAATCAGATTTAACATGCTTAATACAGTTTTCTATTATTTGGCTTGTACCCCCCCTTTTACCTCTAGTAAATATGTATAGCATAGGTTTAACCAGTAATTAGACTAATCAAGATAGATTAAAATACTGATAGAATATTAGGTAAACTCTCGCTCTTAATGTTCGACACCCTACTTACCGCGAAGCTACATCTTGACCGGGTACACTGCCCGTTAAAGTGTTGTCTTTAGGTTTGTCGGCTAGATATAAATGTAAAACTTGATAATCACTAAATATACACCACACGACGATACATCAATCACCCCGATCTAACTAATCTTCCTAAGATCACAACAACCTAAGTACTATACATACCTTCACAATATACACAAATGATTTACAAGATATAATACAATTGTAACAAGATTGCAAGGACACACACTAAGCTATAATACTTCTTCACTTGATGGTATGAAGTATTCTCCTTCACTTTGAGGATCTAACTTGGATCACTTGTAAAACAAAGCTTTATGATTAAATGATCAAAGGATTGTAGGAGATGTATAAACTGATTTTAGACAGAAAAGAATGAGTGCAAAAGGTGAGAAAATCAGTGGGGAACAGTCCAATATTTATGGGCAAACTGGGGAGATTTTTTTGTCTAGCCGGCCCCCTTAATTAGGGTGCCGGCCCCCTTATAATTAAGGGGACCACCCTTATAAATAAGGAGGCCGACCAGGCCAGGACACTCCTTTTTTTGTCTTTTCTAAAGGAGGTGTTTTATGGAACATTTCTATCCGTTTTTAGATAAAAAATTTGAATTCAAAATATTTATTTGAATAAAACATTTCTTTTAAATCTAAAAATGTGTTGTAAAAGTTATAAAAATATTTGTGACATTTTTATAAAAAAATGTAAGGTTAAATAAAAATTCTTTTGATCATAAAATGCATTAAACATTTATTTATTCATACCTTTAAGTGATTAAATTTTCAAAATGAAAATTTACTACTAATTACTTGTTTACGAATAATTTTTCATTAATCGTTTTTACATTTTGTGATTATCAAAACGTAGAGAGGTCAAAAAATATTAATAATGTTTTTAGGCATTATTTTTATCAACAGATAGAAAACTCATAATCCTTACAGTATGCGTTTTGAACGATTAAATACAAAAATATAATTTAGTGATGACTCCCTTAAACTTCTAGTGGATTTCTTTCGTATTCTGGAAGCCTTGTTCACTTTTGGTATGGTGGTGGAGGGAGTGACGCTGAATGAGCTGAATGAGGGATCTATTTATAAGTATCGAAAGTGTTACAACGTAACAAGTATGTAAGTGTTACGTCATAACCTTGCTTACGTGGACTTCCATTCTCCAGGCTTAAATTGTGTTACGGCGTAACTCAAGCGTTGGCGTTACGCCGTAACAATGACTCGGATAAGTCATCCTCTTTGACGATGCTGGGCGTAAGTACGATGGAGTGTTTACGCTATAAATCTTGGTGCTGACTTATTTCTTTGTTAATCTTGGTTACAGTGTAACTCTTGTGGGGTGGTTACGCCGTAACTGGCCTTGAGTTAACTTCTTAGCTTGATTTCCACGTCCAAATCCTGTGTCTCTTGCTCCAATCCTCATTTTTTTCCTGAAAACTAAATATAAGTGATTAAGTATTGTTTTCAGACATTTATTACATAATTACAAGCATTTCATAGGGAATTTGATACTAAAAAGTATTAACAATTTGATGTAATCAAATATCATCTACTTGACTTCTACTTGCCCTCAAGTAGAACTGTCAGAATAATTTATAAAAAGATTTTCCTAATTTAACTCAGAGAAATGAATTCATAATTTACTTATGCTAGAACCATCAAAGCCGAATACCTCAACGCAAAAGGGGATTAAAATCGCTCAACTCTCTTTCTAGTCTAAGTGTTTCATCTTTAGGGTGACCACTCAACTGAACTGTCATAGCATGTATTCTATCATAGGCTTAGAAAGTACACAAATCTCCACCAGCTAGAATTAAGGTCTAAACAGCTCTTAAAGGCAACAAGGGTGACACATAGGTTTATCAAGGTGAATCATTCTTTAAATGCAATCTTTACCAAAAGCATTACACCAACAAGGGCGACGAAACCACACATACACATCTGTAATGACGGATGAGATATGTATGATTGCTCACTCCCTCATTCGATCAAAACCAAAGGTTAGATAGGAGAATGATATAGGGTATGATAAGACATAGAATACACATTAATTGATGTTAAGTAAAATACATAAAACAAATAGTCTAAAATAATCTAAGGTTGTCATAACCAGCTATCGTCCATCCAGCAATCCAAGTGTCTAAGAGCGTAAATCTGACCCAAATAATGGACTAATAGCCCAACCTTCATAATCATACACATGGCTTATAGTTGCACCATATGGTTGGTTTTATAATACATAACCAACATGAAATACAAAAATTTAAACTAATTACTTTTTTCAACATAACAATAATACAACGTAAATATCCCCCCACTTGAGATGAACAATATCGACAGGGGGTCTTCATAGATCATGAGTGATAGGTCTTTCATGAACGTGCAAAATTTCTGAACCTATTTCCCCGAACCATGGACTTAAGTAGCCAGAGATTTCAACATAAAGAAAATTTAGACTACAGGGTTGGCTAAGGCAAAATGGTGTAACGATACATAAACATAAAGGGTTTAAACAAGGATTGGCTTGACAAGGTGATCTAGGGGTATCTTGCAATAAAAATGAGTGCAACAAAGGGTTTTACATGGGAGGTCGACAAGTTAGTGTAACAAGTCGATAAACACACACATATAGGCTGTTTGGGTGAATTCCTAAGATGTTGCCTTCTCTAACTGTCTATTCTTACTAATCAACTAGGTCTCGAAATGATGTACAGGCCAAAGTCTAAAGTCTACAACACCACTGGCACACTCATATTTTTGGTGGATTTTTGTCTAATAGATGAAAATGGAATTATTAGGCTGAACCTCACCAACTAAATTAAAGGGTAATATGTTGCTCAAACAAAAAGGGGAATTTCATTCTAGTTTAATAAGGAAAACATGCCAATTTTTTTAAAAATTGGCACAAATTTTCAAAGAAAACTAGAAAATCGAAGGCAAATACAAGTCAAGTGGTAATTTTACTCTCATCCCCCACTTGGTTTGTACAATGTCCCTATTGTACATTTAAGGAAATAAAATTATAAGTATAAGAGTAGAATTAGAACAAAAGACCCCCCTGAGCATTGCTCTATACTTCAAATGATAATGGCAAAAGATCATCTCTTAACCCTCGTATCCTGAGCAAACTTGTTCCGCTGAAATCACTAAACAAACTAAAAGCATTAAACGCTCAAAATAATATACAAGAAAACCTAAAAGCAAATTTGTAGGAATCACGATTGTATTTAGCATATGCAAGAAGCCTTTTAAACCACTTGGTGACCAAAGTGGACGAGTGAAGTCTCGTGAGGGTTTCCAGAGAACATACCCACAAAGTTCATTTAATTATACAAGGTTTTGTAAAAGTTTGAAACTAAATTCAGGTTTTCAGAAGGGGATTACGGCATAATCATGATTTTGGTTACGTCGTAATCATGTGGTTGCAAGTTTTTTAAAAGTTTTAACTTAAATAAGGCTACGACATAACTCAGACAGATGGTTATGCTGTATATATATCTGTTACGGCGTAACCAAAATGGTTACACCTACACAGAAACCTTTTTTACCACATGAAAACGAGTCAAGGAGACCTCGAATTCCACTTCCATGCTGTAAGAACCTGCAAAACTAAGTAAGAAACATATAAACAAACTAATATGCAGAGATTTACATAAAAGGATAAGCATGGGGTGCCTCCCATGAAGCGCTTTTTTTTGTTTGAGTCACGAGCTTGACTCCACCCTTATTTTTTTAGGTAAAGGGTTATGACTCCACCCTTATTTACCAAGTAATAGGGTGTTCCTCCCCTCACTTGAAATCAAGTGCGAGTGAGAGTAGCAGTGAACACCATGAGGGTGTAAATTTTCGTCAGGTAAGGAAAAATGATAAATAGAACAATAATTGTTGAGAGATTTCAGTTCCTTTTGTCTTAAGCCGTGGTTTCGCTTGATGATTTTTGTAATTGGCTTACTCTGTTTAATAATTTCTGAATGAAGGTCTCACGTTCAACATGCGTCTTTATTAAAAGTTCTTTAAAGTTACCATTTTCATCACCTCTGGTCATATTAAAAAACTCCTTTCTAAATTCGTTCAAATGCTTTTTTTTAAAATAGGATTAGTAGCTGTGCTACATAATCGTCATCGGGCGGTGTGATGTGAATTGTTTGAGAGGTCAAAGGTTGTATCACGCCATCTTGTAGAGGAATATCATATTCCTATTCCTTTTCCCTTATGTAAGATTCAAAAACACCTTTTCGAGGGGTCGAGGATGATTAAAGAACATATGAATAAGCATGTTGTTTAGTGAGAGAAAGTAAAGAGAGGGTGAAAGACAAATATGTGTTTTATTAGAAAGAGAATGAGAAAAACAAATGAACTTCCACCAACCCCCCATGGAGAGACATGGGGGTATTTATAGCCTAACATAAAGCTATCTATACCACATATACAATAATAGTCCCCGCGTTTAGCAGTTAGTCTATAGCTAGTCCAATTCACGTGTAAAATGCCAGCTTCACTAAAAATTAAGGCTAAAAATCTCCCTCCAAGATGGTGTCATACGTGAATTAGTTACAATGTTTCCTACAAGCAAAAATAAAGTAAAATGATAAGAATGAAGTCCAACATTCCTTGAGATTATCTTTAGATTGGCCTATAAGATCGCTTTAAAGTGCTCAGCTTATTATTTCTTCAGCTTGTAGAATCTAGTTGAGTTTTTACTCCCTCTCAACTAGTAGGCTCCTTTTTTTCTTCAGCTCCCTCCCAAACAGACATCCTTGAGACTAATTAAGAATCAATACAAAAGTCTTCTTTAGGACCTCCTTTCTCATTTAGGATACATTGTGGAAGGGATGATATCATCAACATTGTCTCACTTAGGAAGCATTCCAGTCTTGTTTGAATTCAGCCCAAAGTACACATTTTATCCCCTTTTCGAAGTCGAAATCGTAGCACCAAAATCAATTAAGACCCGGAAATGTACTTTTCTCCCTCCAGGAAAGTGCATATATGAATTTCTACACCAAAGACAATTAAGTCCCGAGTGTAAGCAATTTATCCCTGTATGTAGTCAAAATGGTAACATTAAAGTCAACTAAGTCCCGAATGTACCCATTTAAATTGTTTCACCAAAGTTAACTAAGTCCCGAGTAAAAGCAATTTATCCCGCTATGTAGTCGAAACGGTAACATAAAAATAACTAAGTACTGGATGTACACATTTCTCCCTCCAGGATGATGACTAACTGAGGAATCATCCTACTTATGTGTACATCATATGCCAACTGGAACAACTTACTTAGCTTCATATACCAGTGATTGCATAAGCAATACTCTGTGAGAAGATGTTGGTACTCTCTAAACAAATATATCTTGATCAACCCGATCTAAATCTCCTTATCAATTCTAGCAGCTAATACTGATGACTACCGATGGAGACAACCCGATATAACAAACCCGAGAATGAAGCAAAAAAAATCCTTGACTTGTGACTTAATCTTGTACTATCCGTGTGACGAAGAACGGTGTACCTTATACCCAAAGTATAATAAGTACTTAAACCTCCTGAAATCTCCTCAACTAAGTGAGACACTGAGTACTATAATGTAACTCCTTAAAGTGATAGTTACTTTGTGGGTATAGAGAGAAAGAATTACAAAAGCAACTAGATATTCAAGTCCTCATCACAAACCATATATGCCCGAACAAGTTATCTTTGTTGTGGATAAAGAAAGAACCAAAGACGAAATAAGTACACTCCTCGTGAAATACTACTTCAATCCCAAATAAGTAACATTGGACCAAAACTCCGTAGTCATTAAAATTCAATACTAGCCATTATGAATGAAGGGGAATTTTGATAAGGATCATTTTAGTATAATGTATTGTGTTTATTGTGTTTTTGTTCATGATGTTGATGGTTTATGATCGTTAACGGATATCGGCTTAAATTTTTTACCATAATAACGTCCGACCAATAATGAGGGGGGGAAAGTTTAAAAGGGATGACCATGTGAACTCAATATCATTTTGATATGCTCTTGGGAATTGAAACATAAGGGGTGAAAAACCCGTCTCATTTTATACAGTTACCCTGTTCCGCAAATACATAGTGTTTACTGACCCGGTTTAATCCGATAACACTAAGCCCAAAATATATAAACATCACCATTTTTGGCCTACCACATAACTTAGCCCACTTTTCTCTTAATAAGAATTTCAGCCTGAAATAATCAACAAACGACCCAGCTGATTTCGATAAGTATAGGCCCAAAGTTTTTGTGAATATTCAGCCCATTCATAACCAACTTCTATAACCAAAATACATTCTAGCCCACTCCATATATAAAATATCTCAGCCCAATGTTTTTGTTATAACCCAAGTCCATCACAAAAGAATGGCCGGTCCACACTTGTATACGATATACCAGGTCCATGAGAATTAGGGACATAAAAGAATAATAACCCTAATACTTCTTACATTACCCTAATCACATTCCAACACAGTCACATATTCTCCAAGTCTTCTCTACCCATCCAAAAACACACCAATAATCAAACACAGATCCATCATATCTATACAACACAACCTCTAGTCACACACATAACACCCTTTTATCTTTCTTGCTCAAATCAAATAATAAATCACAGACCTTTTAAATTGCATTGACTACACGAAGAACATAAGAAGGGATTAGATTCAAGATCTTTCAATAGGTCTCGGGTAGGTGATTATGTATTGTTGATTTATGTCTTTCAACGAAACGAAGATAGATTATAACATAATTGTTATAAATCTTTCTTTAATTTGAATATTGAATAAGGGTTAAACCTTCACACCGATCAATGAAGAGATTTATTTTCATGTTTTGATCTTTTAGAAGGTCTTGACTTAATTTTAATACACGAAAAAAATGAATCTGATATCGTGATTTGACATTAAGTGTCGTGTCGAGTCTTGTGATTGTTGGAGATAGATTTGGTATATATTGTTGTGACGATGGGACATAGGTTAGTTTGTTGGATTTGTTGGAATTTACAGTGACGAAGTATTAAAAAGGCTAGATTTGGTTGAATTGAAGATGAGTATTGTGATTGTTAGATATATAATTGAGTTGTTGGATTTGAGTGTTTTGAGGTATGTGAGTCTTGTTTTTTTACAATTCATTAGACCTGACTCGGTCAAACTCAGTTGAATTGACCCGGGTCAACTCGATAAATACCGAGTTGACTCGGTTTGGGTTGTGGGGAGCAAACCGTTATCCTAACTTTGCCAAACCGCCACTACTAAACCGCCACCACCAAACTGCCATTACCAAACTGCCATTACCAAACCGCTATTGACCGGTCAAAAGGGCAGCATAACGGTCAGAAAAGACCATTAAAAAGATCAAACCGTTGTCACTTGTCCTAAATCGCTACGGCAAACCTCTGTGGTCAAACTGCCATTGACTGGTCAAACCGCCATTAGCCTTGGGGACCACAACCAAACCGCTAGCAGTGTGCTTTTTGTTTTCTAGCACAAAAATGACAAAAAACAAAAAACAAAACAGGAAGTACTTACCCTTTCCAAACCGTTGCCAAACACAAAAAGCTTAAAAATAAGCTGTTAAAATTTATAGATCAGTTCTGGATTTTTGATAAGTTTTAGAAAACGAATGGACCCAAAAAAAACCCATCAAAAGATATATAAACTGTTATACAACAGATTTACACAACACCAAACAAGAACTAATCCGTGACTTTTTAAGACTAAATAAGCCACGAACATAAGCTTCTATAAGCTAAAATTAAGCTAAAATCGCGAAAAACACAACTCACAAATACAAAACACGACCTAGGATATTGATACCACTTGTAACACGATTCAAAAACACCTTTTCAGAGGGTCGGGGATGATCAAAGAACATATGAATAAGCATGTTGTTTAGTGAGAGAAAGTAAAGAGAGGGTAAAAGACAAATGTGTGTTTATTAGAAAGAGAATAAGAAATACAAAATGAACTTTCACCAACCCCCCATGGAGAGACATGAGGGGTATTTATATCCTAACACAAAGCTATCTATACCACATATACAATAATAGTCTTTGTCTTTAGCAGTTGGTCTATAGCTAGTCTAATTTACGTGTAAGACGCCAGCTTTACTAAAAAGTGAGGCTAACAATCCAACTATTAAGGTGATTGCCTCTAGAATCTTTAGGACTAATCATTCTAAAACCTCTAGATTAGATAATGTTGTTCCTGACAAACCTGTTAAAACAAGCGTTAAGACAAAACCAATCATTACTCATAACTAAAATTATGTAAGGAAAGAAAATGGTTAGGGTGTGATAGTGTGTACTATGATTGTACAGCAGGGTCCAAATGTCATCCATAAGCAACCATGCCAATCTGACTCAACTGGTTTTCTCCAACAAGCGTAAACAACTCTGGCTAAGACTAAAAGGGGTGGAATTTTCCTCATACCTCAACCAGCTAGGGTTCACTCCAAGTTTAATAGTAGTTGCCTCTCGAATAAGTTCGGAAAAATAAAAGAAAACCATAGGAATTCCCTAATTCCCAAGACTCAGAAGCATAAGTCACCTGAATGTAATAACAATAAGCTTGCCATTAGAAATGCCAAATCAGAAGTTGTTTGTGCTATGTGTAAGCAATGTTTTGTTACTGCCATCATGAATGTCAGATGCTAATTATGTTAAAGACATAATTCCTCAAGCTGATTACCAAAGTGCTAATGTTTCAAAAACTGAAAATCAAAAGAACATAAGCAAATAGATAGGAAAATCTAAAGAAGGTAGAGTCAAAGTAATCATTTGGCCCCATCTAGAACTTGCGAAACACTAGAAGCTTAATCTTATTGTTACCAACTGGTAGAACTTTTGACCTTTGTGGATACATATCTTCATCCAGTAACACCGAAAATGAGTCGGACACATCTGTGTGTGACAATGCAAGTACTTCTAACCCCCAGGAACCTACACACAAAGGGTTTCCTAGCTCTACTTCTTCTCTTGGCAGGTTTTCAAAACTCCGAAGACTAAACTCATGTATCTTCTGAGGTCGTCTAGGAAAGGTTTGTTTTTAAATAACAGATAAGAACCCGGTCCTCAAATAAAAGGAAAATGTACGCCTCAGTGCGTTTATCCTTAACAACGAAAAGAGAAATCTTTTTGATCTTGAGCTATTTATTCAAAACATTCAAAGTTTTGTAGCTCAAGTCAATGGCTTATGTACACTTCAGTGCATAACTCGAGCTTCAAATAAAAGGGGAGTGTACAGCTTCAGTGCGCTTTACCTTCAAAAAAAGAGAAATCTTCTTGTTTTCAAAACAGTTGAACAAAATTTTCAAGAATTTTTCAAAAAGGATTTTCAAAATCTTTCAGAATTATGTGTTCAACACTCCCTTCTCATGTCACTTTCTAAATTCGAATCATTCTTTATAAGTGGATCATTTTTGAGGGGGAGCTTTTTGAAAACCAAGTTTTAATGCTTTTAGACACATTCTCTCATATCTTCTTTTGTGTGTCTAAAACATTACACAACTGTAAATATCTATCAGAAAAGCAAAATACAAAAATATAAAACCTATAAAAGGCAAAACATAAAATCAAAAAAATACCAAAAATATTCTTCTCTGACATGTCTCTCGATAATCGATAACATTTGTGCACCTAGAAATGTTGATTAATATTAACACGAAGTTCGAGCGAGAGTTTCAAATGCTTTTAAAACATGTCTCTTTAAATTTTTCTCTATGACTTCTAAGTAAATGTTAGCTTAGGACTCGGACCTCAAAGAAAAGAAAATGTTTATTTATGTACATTTATCCTCAACAACGGGAAGTTCATACCTTCTCGGTCTTGAGCAAAGTCATATAAACATTCAAAGTTTTGAACGCTCAAGAGAAGTACTAAGGAAATGATAATTAATAAGATAAATTGCAAATCATTTTTTTTGAGCACAATTTTCAAGATATTTTTCATCAAAAAGAAATTTCAAATTCTTTCAAAATTGTGTGCTCAATAAACTCCCAGTCTAAAGTTTTACTCTATTCTATTATTGAGGGGAGTATAATCATTAGTTCATTCTGCATGTACTCCTGTTCTCCCAAGACTAGTTAGACTTATGTGAATTCCGAACATTAACTTGGTTTTAATTCACTAATTGTCAAAATTTGTCACCGCATATGTAATTTTTGAGGGGGAGAATAGTGATTAAAATGTGATCAATATGGCTTGATAAAGGATAAGATCTCTTGATAATGTGCGTTCCCAACCGCGCATGTGCAAAACTCTTCTCATAATATGATGATATTTGTAGGGGGAGCTTTTTGTGTGATATAGAAAACTCTAAATGTGTATATAAATGATTTCTCGAATACTTGATTGATTTTTCAATGTTTTATAGATCTACAGTGGCAATACCAAAGACCAGACCAACGGTGTTTTCTCCAACAGATTTAATAAGGCGGTTAAGGTTAGGTATTTTGTTCCATGATCCAGCCAGAACCGGAGGGATCTACCATGAACACTTCATTAATAGATTAGAAGTCCCTTAGGTATTAGTAGAAAAAAGGAGTAAAGTAAGAATAGGAATAAATGCCGACCCGCCACCCCCCATGAGGCAGAGCAAGTAAGGAACAATCCCGAACAAGTGTTATTATGCATCTTGGTAAGCATTGAAGGGGTTGAAGAATAAAAAAGAATTGTAAGGATAAAGGGTGTAAAAAAATAAGCCCTCCTTACAACCTTAGGCAGAAACCGGGTCAATGCATAATCTATCGGTAATCACAAAGATGATTCTGGTATAGAAAACAAGTCATCATGGACCCAGTGATGCAATGCATAACCCTCCCCAGCCACTCAAGGTCTCTTAAAAGTCACTTGTTTCATTTCTCATGGAGTTCAACACGCTTCTATCGACTTTCTCATTTCGAGTTCATAGATATTAAAAAGGTTGGAGTCCGCTCCACCGTCCGATCACCAAATAAAAAATGTGCACTTATAGAGTCTAGAGTCAACGAGATCAATCATTAAATATCATTAGGACACAATTCCATATACACTTGTTGTTCATCATTAAGAACACAAGATATACAAGAGTCCAACACAGACGCAAATATAATATGTATGTATTAATGAGAATTGACGAATGCTTTTTGAAAACATAAAACTTTTGATATGTTTAAAAATATTTATTCATTAACATGTCAACTGATCTTCAAACAAGTTTTTCAATCTCATGTCTATTGTGGCAGCCTCAAAAAGGCATCCGGGCATGGGAAGACTAAACACGTATTGACGACTCAATCAGTGAGACAGTAACTCATAGATTCACTCTTACCATGTTGTTTGCTTTGAGACGTTCTGGTAACGAGAACTTCTAGTACAGCTGTGAAACCCTGTCAAGGAGATTCTTTTGAATTCTACCTGATCACATGCAGTATTTATACTGATTAACGGGGAACCGTGGTTATTGTAACCATATTCGACGAAATGACAAAGACATATTCATCCATATCTGTTGTTTATTACTAACTTAAACACGTAGGATAAGTCAATGGCGTTTCCACCGTATTGTAGCTGAGCGACAGTCAAGGCCACATACTCATTCTCAAAGTTCAAGGATACACTCAATGACATTAATCATAAACTTGAAGACAGTTCTAAATTTCAAAGATACACTTCTGCAAGCTCTGATAAACAAGATCTTCCTCAAGGAAAAGCATTTTTACCACATGAATACGGGTTAAAGTAACCTTGAATTCCGTTTCCTTGCTGTAAGAACCTGCAAAACTAAGTGAGAAACATACAAACCAACTAATACGTAGAAGCAAAACATAAATTTAAAGATAGGCATGGGGTGCCTCTCACGAAGCGCTCTTTGTTCGAGTCACTAGCTTTACTCCACCCTTATTTACTAAGTAATAGAGTGTTCCCCCCCTCTCTTGAAATCAAGTGCGAGTGAGAGTAGCAGTGAACACCATGAGGGCGTAAATTTGCTACTGGGTAAGGCAATGATAAATTAGAACTATACCGCTGATGAGATTTCATTTCCCTTCTTGTCTTACCAGTTTTGTTGGATGATTTTGGTAATTGGCTTACTTTGTTTAGTAATTTCTGAATGAAGGTCTCACATTCAACATGCGTCTTTATTGAAAGTTCTTTTATATCTTCCATAAAGTTACTATGTTCATCAACCCTGGTCATATCAAATTTGTTCAAGTGCTTGTCCAAAATAGGATTAGCAGCCGGTGCTACATAATCATCATCAAGCGGTGTGATGTGAACTGTCTGATGGGTCAAAGGTTGCATCACGCCATTTTATAGAGGAATATCATATTCTAGTTCCTCTTCCCTTACAACTTTTACCTCATCACGGATTGGTCCTCGTGGCATATACGGTTGCACCATAGGTTCAAGGTTGGGTAAAGTGTGTATGGTAGGTGTGAGAATTTTCCTAAGCCTTTCTACATCCTTGATCGTAATGTCCCAACCGTCATCCATGTTCCCTTCATCCCCATGAGCTTTCTTTTTATGAATTTTCTTAGGAATTCCAATCATACAAACAGTTTCGCGAGTTTTATAAGGGTTATCCTTCCATTTATTCAGATGTTCGGGAAATTGCGTAGGTGGTACATAAGGTTGAACAACAAGCAATTTACGAGGAACCGACTCTATCATGTCTTTCTCACCCACTTTTGTTTTTGCCTTGACTTTTTACCCTGCATTAGTGAGGACCATTTGGGTTAATTGATCAGTTTTTACCTGCAGGTTCTTTGTGGTAGTGTCAAGTGCCCTTAATTTCAAGTCTATATTTTCAATGAATTTCCTAATCCATTCATCATTCACGGTTTTCTTTTTAATTGATTCTTCACAATATTTGATGATGGCTTCCTTCAAGGATCCTATATACTTACTCTGCTCAACTGCCTTGTCCTCTTTTTTGAGAGGACACTCTTTGGTTAAATGTGTCATTTCACAAATCTTGCAGCTTACTTTAATAACATGAATATTTTCCTTAAGTTTCTTCGTATCAACATTATCAGAGAAGTCGTTGATTCTTTCCTTAGTAGTTGCTATATCATACCAATTATGTGAATGATATGCCATGACTTGTATTAATTTAAGAGCTTAAGTTGGTGTCATCAGAGGAATGAACCCTTTAGAGTCGAGCATTATGCGGGTAGGGATGTCTAATTCAGTGTAGAAGATATGAACCTTCTGTTGGTTGTTCAGATCGTGCTGCGGACATCTGTATAAAAGGTCACTGTATCTTTCCCAAGCATGATACAATGTCTCGTCCATCTCTTGTTTAAAATTGCGGGTTTCTTCTAATTTCTTGGCAGTTTTAAAAGGTGGACAATATTGCCTGATGAATACTTTTTCAAGAAGATCTCATGTAGTGATTAACCCTGCTGAAAGACTATTTTTCCATCTCAAGGCTGCCCCTTTGAGTGTAATAGGGAACACTCTAAGCATAACGGCATCGTGAGTGCGCCAGGGAAGTGGAAAAGATCTGCGATCTCTAATACTCTTCGCACATGTTCATGGGCATCTT